>JAKUCV010000456.1:22088-41651 GCA_028386065.3 Turnera subulata | reverse complement strand
TGGGCATGTTGATGCCGGTTTGATTGGGATGTTGATCCCTGAGTTTGATATTGGGATGTTGATCCCGGGTTCTTTTTGATCTGGCACCAGGAACAGGTTGATAACCTGGTACGACCCTAGCTTATCCGTGACGGGGCCCGGAAAGATAAAATTGGATAATTGGATTTTATTGAGTCTTTTTGGTCTTGGACCGGGATTTGGGTCCAGCCTTTCGGTTTGGTATGTATTTGGCGGTTTTTGGCTGTTGTGCTTGCCTTGAGTAATTTTTAGTGTTCATACTGTTGGTCTTTCCTTCGTCGGTGAGCACTTCGGACTCACCCCTCACCTGCGGGCTTTCATCCCGTAGGATGAGTTGTTTGTTGTACAGACTTGGTGCATTCCAGACAGGCTGCGGCGTTATCCCTTGGACGGGCTTGGATCCATAGATTGCATGTGTCGCATACAGTGTTAGTGAGTTTAAGTCTTCCGCTATGCACTATTTTGTTATTGTTGGGCCATTGGGCCAGTTATGATATTTTATTGTTGATTTTATTATGGGCTGTCGAGCCCGAGTTATTATGGTTCACACTGTATGCTTGGGTTTATTTGATTGGGTTGTCACAGTTCCGGCCTGTGTTTACTGTGTACGGTAAATTCGGGTCGGGGCGTTTCAAACTAAGTCATACATAAAAATTAACTAATTTAATTTTACAACAATTGTGAAATTAAATTTTTTAAGAGTAGAATTTAAAATTTTGGTAGTAAAATAAGTCAAAAACTAGAATTTAAGAAACCATATTTTTTTTTTATTTTTTTAGGGTATTAATTTTCAATAAATCATGTAAAGCATCTAATATATCAATAATATTTAAAATTTTAATTTTTTTTATATCAGTTGCTTCCTTAGACTTCTATCATTATGATTGTCAGTAAAAATATGTAAAAGTCTATAGGTTACAAATTTATTTGAGGATAATAGAGTCATATATAATTTAAGGTTTGAGAAAAATAATATTAAAGTCAGATAATCATTGTAATTAATATATATAATAATTTTTATTTTATTTTTTAATATGACAATAAACTAGGGATGTGAAAGACAAGTTTTAAACAAGAATTTTTTTTTTTGGAGGAATAAAACCCAATATGTAGGGATAAGATGAGAGATTTCTCAATGAAAAATAAAAAATCTTGATTTGTATTAAAAATGATAGTAAACAAACAATCAATTTTATATTAAACTAAGATAAGAAAAAAATATTACTACTAGATTAGATAATGATATTTAAACTAAACTCTATTTATTATTTTTTTACATTTATATATAAAAAACTAACTAAACATATAATATTAAACTAGTTTGGAGAAATTATTCTTACAATTTATTATTTACATAATATCATGTGCCATGCAAGTTCAACAAAAACTTGATTAGATATTGATAGATGAATTAAATTTTATTTATTTATTTTTATATTTATATAAAAATTTAACTAAAAATTTAATATTAAATGTTATTAAGTTATAGAAAGTTATTGTTACCATTTCTATTAATACTATTATTTAATTATTATTTTTTAAAATTCTCAAAAAAAGCAATTAACTTGGCCCAATTTGAAAAAGTGAAATTTGGGTAGCCTATAGCAATTAACTTGACAGAGGTAAAAAGATAGCCTCCCTTTAGAAACTAACATAAGATATATAAAATGCACCCTAGAGTGCCAGCACTGTACTAAGTCCATTATTCGCTTGATGTGATGCTGAAGTGCTGAAAAAGGCAAAGTGACCCTCGTTTTCGGTTGTGGGTTGGCTGTGAAAAAGGCAAGTGACCCTCGTTTATTGCCAGGGTTTATGAAACGTGATTCAAGTTGGGGTTTTTTGGGCTGGGCTTGGTTTATTTGGGTCAAGCGTAGCCCAATATGACACTTGATGGTTGGATTAAGAGCCTTGAGAGAGATTAGGGGCTCTCAAGTCTCAAGCACTCTATGAACCGACAAACCCCACCGCCATGCCGATTACAATACTAAGGTATAAAACCCCAACTTGATCCATAATCGCCATAATCGCCAGCCCTAATTTGTTTGGTAAGTTCTTGATCCTATTTTTTCTCGGATTCGATGTTTTAATGTCGTGATGTTATGCTGTTCTTTCTCTTCATCCTGTTTTCCTTGCTCGGGTTACATGTTTAATGCTGTCTTGATAGATTTTTTTTTTTAATTTGTCTTCTATGCAATCCGTTACTAATTGTGATTTGAAATCTCAATCGTTTCAGGGCTCTCAAATATTATAATTAAGACCAATAGCAAGTGATATTCGCAAGCAAGGAGTGAAAGTGATAATTATGGAGATGGAAAATTGTTTCCCTTTGGATTTTGTGGACGAGATAGTGGCACGGTTACCCAACAAGTCGATCATGCGATTCAGGTGTGTGTCCAAAGAATGGTCGTCTTACCTTGTTAGCGATGAATTCTACAAGCGAAGGTGTCTTTTGAGAGCCGAAAGACTCCTCAAGGTAACATCTTCTGGTTTTTATTTTGTCAACTATGAGAAATCTTTTTCTTCTTCTGTCGACGACGAAGATTCTGTCAGCGATGAAGATTCTTTCAGCGATGAAGATGAAGATTTTGTGAAGGATGAAGATTCTTTGGTACCTTCAGCTGAACAAAACTTCCCATTCAAGAAACCAAATAACTTTGACCTCATCGGTTCATGCGATGGATTAGTTTGTCTATCGATTACAAAATCTTTATGAGAGTGATTCTTCACTCGCGGGAGGAAGTGACTCAAATTTTTTCATTGAAAGCAAATTCTTGGAAGAAGGTAGAAAACCATGGCAAAAATTTGAGTGGCAACGGGCTCTTGCTGAATGGAGCACTCCACTGGGTTGACATGGACTACGACGAGTACAGAAGAGTTCGCAATAGCAACATTATTGTGTTTGATTTAGAAAAAGAGGAGGCGTATGATGTCCCATTACCATCTCCAGACTTACTTCACTGTGGAGATGAGTTCCTTAGTATAGGAATCATCGGAGATTGCCTTTGTATGTATGGCGATGGGTATCAGGATACGACAGAGCCAAATTATATTGATCTAAACATTTGGATCATGAAGGAATATTGTGTTGAAACGTCCTGGGTTCCACTGATCCACTTAACATACAAAGGCCGCAAATGTTGGTTCCAATATGCATCTGACATGGTTCGGCAATTCATCAATAATAATGGGTACATGTTGATGCAGCGGGAGAGGGCTAACGTTGACTTGATTGATACCAAAAGCAAAACAAAAAACACACCACGCTATATGGTTGATACCATACCATATACAGATGGTCTTACTTCTCCGTATTATCCTTCCAGCGGGACTGAATAAGGAAAACTTATAACTTGAATAAAGAAGTATTTTTTCTCAAGTTTTACGATTGCTCTTTGTTTCGTGATGTCTTGTTTTATATAATATAAAGTGGGGTTGCCGCCAAAAAAAAAAGAAGCTTTGTGGCTCTTTGATTTCAATATTTTCTTCTACTATTGTATTTGTAGAACATGTTCTTGCCTAAACTAAATTACTCATGTGGTGTGATGCGCGTTTGGTTTCTCCTCTCCTCAATGAAGTTATAACCACAAATTCAATTATGCTTCTAGGATCTTATTGATAACAGTGACATTCTAATTACATGTCTTCTTCGATTATATATATATATATATATTAGTGTTTCTACAACCATAAATTACTTAGTTTCTCATCCAGATCTTGGAATCTAGGTAAAGTTTCTAATTTTTGCAGACTTTACCACACCAACTGCTTTACACATCAATTGAATATGCTTAACTTTGCATTGTGAAAGAAAAATTTTTGAGGAAAGAAGGGAAAGCAATACCTATTTGTAAGACTTTTTTTTTTTTGCCGGGAAACACATAACCTTATCATTAATAAGAAATAAAGAGTACAAACTTGGACATGAACAACAGTTCGAAACCAAGCCTACAAAGTACAAGTAAAATTACATGAGTAGAATATTTACACTGAGAACTTAAATTGCGTGAAATTTTAAAAGAAATATTACATCATCTGAAGCATTAAAAAAGAATACATGTGAGAATATAAGAAAAAGAAGTTACCACGAAATAAAAATATATCATGACTTTTAAGAAACATGACAAATAATTGAACTTTTTTAAGCATAAAAATATTAAAATTCATTGTTTAATTTTTTTTTATGATAATCACATTATAATATTGATTATTAAGGTAACTAACTAGTCCTACATAAAAATTAACTAATTTAATCCTACAACAATTGACAAATTAAAATTTTTAAGAGTAGAATTAAAATTTTGGTAGTAAAATAAATTAAAGAGAAGAATTTAAGAAACCATAATTTTTCTTTTAGGATATTAATCATCAAGAAATCATGTAAAACATCTAATATATCAATAATATTTGAATTTATTTTTTTATATCATTTGCTTCCTTAGACTGAAGCGCCCCGACCCGTATTTACCGTACACAGTAAACACGTGCCGAAACTATTCTTTTAGATGGAACAGACAGTACATCGTGCAAATATTTTACATCAGCAACCATAAAATACACTGACACCCATACCCGGGGACCATTATTCAATTCAAACACAGTGCTCAATAGCAGCAACAGATAGTATCAATAATGTAAGCATCACAGGAAAACAGCAACACAACATCATATATCACACAGCAGCGGAATTGTAATACAGCATCATATGCAATAGAACAGCAGCAGAAGACTTTATGCGCATGCAGCGGAGGTATGGATCCGGAGTCAGGTGGAGAAGAAGGCAGCAGCCATCGAACGTCGTACCTGAACTATGAAACAACTTAACCTACGGGATGAAACCCCGCAGGCGAGGGGTGAGTCCGAAATGCTCACCGACGAAGGATAAACAGTGATATGCAAGCAACCGTAATACTTAAAGGCAATCACAGACAAGCAATAACATATCTCAATAAACTGAGCCAAGACCAAAAGAATAATTTTTATAATTCCCAATTTTATCTTCCGGGCCCCCGTCACTGGACAAGCTAGGGTCATACCAGGTTATCAATTAATTCCGGATGCCAGGTCAAAGAACCAATCCACATCTCAAAACCCGGATATTTGGTATATCCAAACCAATGGGTATTCGGTATACCCCAACCACAGGCGTCGTCATGCCAACCGGATATTTGGTATATCCGAACCACTGGGTATTTGGTATACCCTAACCACAGACAACAAGCCAAACGGATATTCGGCATATCCGAACCACTGGGTATTCGGTATACCCCAACCTCAGGCATGACAAGCCAACCGGATATTCGGTATATCCGAACCACTGGGTATTTGGTATACCTCAACCTCAGGCAACAAGCCAAACAAACCAAGAACCTACCATAGCATCCCAAAATTAACTTTCAAACCATCAGGTCGTACTACTACTTTCCATGTGACAATTATATCATCATCTCAATCAATTCCAATTTCCAATTTCAAATTTCCATTTTTCAATTTTCCACAGTCAATAGTTCAACATCAATCTCAGCATAATATCCACAGAATCAATATCACAGCCCAATGGCAACAATAATATCCACAGCAGTCAAACAGCCAACAATCAACAATTCAGCAGTTCAATCGAACAACAAAGCACACAAAGTATTACAGGGAACATAACAAGGGTTATCCATCCTCACCTTAGCCGATTACTCAATTTTGGAATTGTCCAGCAAATTCCAAGTCCGGTTCCTCAGCAAATTGCTCGTTATCAACTCCTATATCAATCAAATAATATGCACACATAAGATGATATGCAAATGCCATGCTAATACTGTGTACCGGAAATTAAATATAAACTCGGCTCGGTTACTCCCCCGGATTAATTTTTCCATTATCATCTTCATCATTCACCATTTATTTCAAGTGCCAAAATACCATTCTATACTTATACCTATACCCGGATACTATACCGGTATAATACTTTGTTAGTACCCTTTCCAATAATTATTTTCCTCAAAATAATTATTCTTCCGCAATAAATCAAAGTAAATAATTTATTTCAAATTCCATATTATTCCCAGAATTATTTTCCCCAAATATACACCCTTTTATTATTTTCCTACTATTTGATTTCTATTTTCCAGATTTCATTTTCTTTCTACTTCTTTTATTTTTATTAAATCGGACTGGGCCCAAGGGTTAGGCCTAGCCCAACGCAGAACCCAGGCCCAGGCATGTAGTCCACGCCCGGCCCAGACCCGCGCCAGCCCAACCCCAGCTGCACCCAGCCCAAGCCCAACTGATTCAACCCAAACCATGGCAGCCCAATCCTGACCCCGACCCGTCACGCGGAAACGGGTCGAGCTTGACCCATCTATGACCCATCCGGGTCTGCTCACCTGCAACGACGGGACGGCGGCGCGTGAAGACGTCTACAGGCGGAAGGCGACGAAGGCTCGGGCGCGTCGGCAGAGAGGGGCGAGGGTGGCGCGACTGCAGGTGGTGCTCGGCGGCGGCGGCTGCGTCGGTTGTAGCGAGGAAGAGCGAGGGGCGGCGGCGTGAGCTCGGTACGTTGGCAGCGTCGTCGATCTGTGACGAAGAGGAGGGCGGCGGTGTCGCAGCAGGGTGGTGATGGAGAAGAGGGTGGTGGCGAGTCGCGGGCAGCTGCGGTGGCAGTCGACCGTCGTGTGGTGTTCGCGGGGAAAGAAAAGAAGAAGGAGGGGAGGAGTGGTGACGTGGCCGGGGTGTGTGGGTTTAGTGTTTTTCTTTTTTTTTTGTATTATTTATTTTTTTCCTCTTCTTTGCTGCTAGTCTAATGGGTTTTGCAGGAGAAATGCAGAAAAAGAGTGGCTATGGGTTGTAGGCAGGAGGAAGATGAAGGTTAAGGCTGTGTACATGGTGAGATAGGAAGTTTACAGTTTTATAGGTAGCTAAAGCACTGGCAATTCACAGGCTTAACAGGAGATGGCGGCTGAAATAATTGAACTTCAATTATGCAGTTACTATGCTGCATGTGAAGTGTGACCCACCTGGACCAGAAAATAGCCAGAATACTCACTTATTTTTATTTCTGGTCCGATAACTCAAGGATAAACCCGGCTTTTCCGAAGAATCCCGGATCCGGAAAATTCCAACTTTGGTCCGTAAAATCCGCAGAAAAATCCCGATCGTGGGACAAGGCTCGGTTTCGGAATCCAAAGCTCGATTTACCATAATTTAATCACCCAAGATTAGAATCAATGGTAAATTACTGTAATTTAACTTAAACAGTCCCGGTAAAAATGAAATTTTTACCTGGGCTGTTACAGCCTACCCACCTTAAAAAGAATTTCGTCCCCGAAATTCACTCCGAAGCTGTGAACAAGTGCGGATACTGAGAACGCATATGCTCCTCGACTTCCCACGTAGACTCGTTCGCAGAGTGCTTGCTCCACTTAACCTTTACCATCGGAATAACTCTATTCATCAACTGTCTGACTTCCCGGGCAAGAATCTGCTCTGGCAACTCCGTATACGTAAGATCCTCTGCGACCTCAACATCTGCTGTACTAACCACATGGCTCGGATCTGATCTGTACCTCCTCAACATGGAAACATGGAACACGTCATGTATCCGAGACAACTCCTCTGGTAAAGACAATCTATACGCCAAGGGTCCACCCCCTTTCCACGATCTCATATGGCCCGATGTACCTGGGACTCAGCTTCCCTCTTTTTCCGAATCTGATTACACCCTTCCAAGGTGCAACTCGGAGGAAAACTCTTTCTCCCACTTGGTACTCCATCTCACGACGATGCTTATCGGCATAACTCTTCTGTCGGTCCTATGCTGCTCTCATACTCTGCTTAACTGTCTGAATCTTGTCAACCGTCTGCTTGACCAAATCTGGACCAACTATCAAACGAAGACCTTCTTCATCCCAACAAACTAGACTTCGGCACTTCCTTCCGTAGAGAGCTTCGAACGGTGGCATGCCAATGCTGGAATGATAACTGTTGTTGTAGGCAAACTCTGCTAAAGGCAAATACTGGTCCCAACTCCCACTGAAGTTAAGAGCACAAGCCCTTAGCATATCTTCTAGTGTCTGACTAGTCCTCTCTGACTGTTCGTCTGTCTAAGGATGAAACGCGGTACTGAAACTCAGCTTCGTACCCAAAGCTGTTTGCAGACTCTTCCAGAACCGTAACGTGAACCTCGGATCTCTGTCTGAGACAATGGACTTAGGAATTCCATGTAGCCTCACAATCTCCACAACATACTGCTTCGCCAACTTATCCAAGGTATCTGTCTGTCGAATGGGAAGAAAATGAGCTGACTTTGTAAGTCGGTCAACGATAACCCAGATAGCATCATGCTGTCTCCGAGTCAATGGTAATCCGACCACAAAATCCATAGTGATCATCTCCCATTTCCATTCTGGCACTGACAAAGATCTCATCTTCCCAGCTAGAGCCTGATGCTCAGCTTTCACTTGCTGGCAGATGATGCACTTAGCAACATACTCAGCTACATCCTTCTTCATGCGTGGCCACCAGTAATGACTCCTCAAATCCTGATACATCTTGGTCCTCCCGGGGTGCATAGCATACGGCGTCATATGTCCCTCTTCCAGAATCTGACTACGCAGGTCATCAACACTGGGTACACATGGACGCTTTCCCAGCATCAGTGCACTATCCTCTGCTATGTGAAACTTATCTTCCTTTCCACTACAGACTGCTTCCTTCAGCTTGATCAGGTCGGGATCTCCATCTTGTAACTCCACAATCCAGCCTCTCAGGTTAGACTTGACTTCAATATGTGTCAACAAAGCTCCTGTCTCATCAACTGACAAGTCTGTTAGAACCTATGTCTTCATGGTTCATTCATTACAGGTTTTGATAAATGACAAACCAAGATCATAACAAAAGATGAAGCAAAAAGAAATCAAGCAAACAAGTACTCAACCAAAGTGATCAAGAATTCAAGTGAAGATATGATCAAGAGTTGAAGTGCAAAAAGAGCAAGAGAAGTTAGGACCCCTTTGTACAAGGTAAAACACTCAACTTCTCTTAGGCATTGGCTCAAAACAAAACAAGTTTTACTCATGCATTTCATAGCATCATTTCAATGATCAAATATGTCTTTAAGCAATGAACATCGATGTTGCAATTCTAGTCATCGATGTCCTGCCTTCAAATGATTTTCCAGAATAGGCAGTAAGGTTTGAACATCGATGTTGGTATCCCAAACATCGATGTCCTTATTTCCAACATCTATGTCCTCCTTTTAAGGTCTCAAAATTGTTTGGCAGAGATTTGGAAACATCGATGTTCATCATCCTAACATCGATGTTATTTTGGCTCGGGTTTTGAACGAAGAAATTTTTCTAAGGCCATAACATCGATGTCCTATTTGCCAACATCGATGTTCTTAAAATAAGTTTTCAAAAGTCCTTGGCAGAGGTTTGAAAACATCGATGTTCACCATTACAACATCGATGTTATTTGGTCTCGGGTCTTGGACAATGTTTTGGCCAACATCGATGTCCATTTTGAGAACATCGATGTCCTTGTGACCGTTGGCCCAGAAATTCAAAATTAAAGGATAGAACATCGATGTCCACTTTCTCAACATCGATGTCCTTGTTACCGTTGGGTCAAAAATACATATTTAAAGGACTAAAACATCGATGTTCTACTTTCCAACATCGATGTTCAGACACCTTTTCAGACTATTTTTTTGCTTTCCACAATCTTGTCTAAAGGTGTTTTGGATTGATTCCACAACGGTAATACATGCTTTTGAGCTTATAAGTAGATCATTTAAGTCTCTGAAAAAAACAATCAACTCTCTATTCATTCATCATTCATTGCAAAACAATCATTCAAGTTTAAGAGCCAATTCCTTTGAGATTATTGAGAGTTGCCTTATTAGTGCTTAATTGTAACTCATACCCACTCTTGAGAGAGCTTTTGTTTGAGTAATCTTTGTAGTGTTGTTCATACACTAAAAGGGAGGTTTGTTCCCTTGTAGCTACTCATAGGAAGAGTGATTTTCTTTCCTTGAGAGAAGTCTTGAAGTGAGGTATCTTCAAGCAAGTGTGTAGGATTCTTGTGATTAGAATTCCTAGGCTGCAAACGGTTTGTTAAGCACCCGGAAGCTTAACGGTAGATAGTGAACTCTTCAAGTGAACCTTGAAGGACTGGATTAGCCACAAATTAGTTGTGTGTGAACCAGTATAAAAATCTCTTGTGTCCTTCTTTCAATTCCGCATTTTATTTCCTGCAAATATTTTCAGTTTTAGGTCTAAAGCTATTCACCCCCCCCCCCCTCTAGCTTAGCCTTTCCGCACTTACAAAGTCAACTCCCATCTTCCTTAACTCAATAAGAGAGGATATCAAGTAGGTCGTGGAAGCATCTTCTGGTTGTCTCCGGCTCAAAGCATCAGCTACAACATTAGCTTTTCCAGGGTGATACTCAATAGTACAATCATAATCATTCAGCAACTCAACCCAACGTCTCTGTCGCAGGTTAAGCTCCTTCTGAGTCATGATGTACTTGAGACTCTTATGATCTGTGAAAATCCGGCATCTCTCTCCAAACAGATAATGTCGCCAAATCTTCAAAGCAAGGATCACTGCAGCCATCTCTAGATCATGTGTCGGATAGTTCTTCTCGTGCGGCCTCAACTGTCTCGAAGCATAGGCAATCACTCGACCTTCTTGCATTAGAATTGCTCCCAAACCAAGACCTGAAGCATCACAGAACAACACATACTCCACTCCTGGCTTAGGCACTGTCAAAACTGGCGCTGATGTCAGCTTCTTCTTAAGTTCATCAAAACTCTTCTGGCAGGCATCACTCCATACAAATGCTTGGTCTTTCTTCAACAGCTTGGTCATAGGACTAGCTATCAAAGAAAAACCCTCGATGAACCTCCGGTAATATCCTGCAAGGCCAAGAAAACTTCTGACCTCTGATACTGTCTTGGGCGGCTCCCACTCCAGAACAGCTTTTACTTTGGCAGGATCAACCTTAATCCCATCCCCGGATACAACATGTCCAAGGAATGCAACTTCTTCAAGCCAGAACTCGCATTTGTTGAACTTGGCATACAACTCTTTCTCTCGCAACCTCTGCAGTACTACCCTCTGGTGCTCTTCATGTTCTTCTCTGTTCTTGGAGTATCTCAGAATATCGTCGATGAAGACTACCACGAACTTATCCAAGAACTCATTCAGGACCAAGTGCATCAAGCACATGAAAACTGCAGGTGCATTGGTCAAGCCAAAAGGAACTACTATGAACTCAAAGTGACCATACCGAGTGCGGAAAGCTGTCTTCGGTATGTCCTTCTCTGCAATCTTGACTTGGTGATATCCAGACCGAAAATCAATCTTGGAAAACACGGTAGCTCTCTATAACTCATCAAAAAGATCATCAATCCTGGGAAGCGGTTACTTGTTCTTTACCGTCACTTTGTTCAGCTGTCGGTAGTCCACACACATGCGCAAACTACCATCCTTCTTCTTCACAAAGAGGACTGGTGATCCCCAAGGTGAAGTACTAGGTCTGATGAAACCCTTCCCAAGCAACTCATCCAACTGTTTCTTCAACTCCTGAAGCTCTGTCGGTGCCATCCGATATGGTGCCATCGAGATAGGCGTCACTCCTGGCATCAAGTCGATGGTGTACTCAACTTCTCTGTCAGGTGGCAACCCTGGAAAATCCTCCGGAAACACATCTGGAAACTCTCTGACAACTATGATGTCCCCCAAAACTGGAGTCTGTTCGTCTCCGCCCTTGACATGAGTCAACAAGGCATCTGGTCCATGTGGCATCATTCCGACATCCTGGTTAGTGGAGACACTACATGTAGTAGCAACTCTCCTAATACATGTCAATAGAACCTGTCGCCCACCATCGGAAGTCAACAACACTTCCTTGGTTCGACAGTTTACCAAAGCACTGTACCTCGACAACCAATCCATCCCCAGAATAATATCAAAACCTCCCATGTTCATCACAACCAACCGTGCAAGAAAGACCTCAATATCGTACGAAAGAGAAACTTCTCTGCACACATGGGTTAATCTGACCACTATACCCGCAGGTAACCTAACTCTCTTCAGACAAGTTAAGTTATCTTCCGTACAGTTATGTTGTGTTGCAAAACTTTGCGCGACAAAAGAATGCGTAGCACCAGGATCAATCAAAGTATAAGCAGTACTACCAAAGAAAAGACTGTAAAAGTACCTGCTATGACATCGGCATCTAGGTGAACTCCAGCATGCTGATTCCCTCCAACCAGATCCATTCGTACCTTATATGAGAATGTATATGTATGCATGTCACATCATGGCAGATCTTATGCACAAACAAGCAATCATACAATCACAATCATGTCCCTAATGACCTACTGCCCACTCCGCTACCAAACTGAAGCGCCCCGACCCGTATTTACCGTACACAGTAAACACGTGCCGAAACTATTCTTTTAGATGGAACAGACAGTACATCGTGCAAATATTTTACATCAGCAACCATAAAATACACTGACACCCATACCCGGGGACCATTATTCAATTCAAACACAGTGCTCAACAGTAGCAGCAGATAGTATTAGTAATATAAGCATCACAGGAAAGCAGCAACACAACATCATATATCACACAGCAGCGGAATTGTAATACAGCATCATATGCAATAGAACAGTAGCGGAAGACTTTATGCACATGCAGCGGAGGTATGGATTCGGAGTCAGGTGGAGAAGAAGGCAGCAGCCATCGAACGTCGTACCTGAACTACGAAACAACTTAACCTACGGGATGAAACCCCGCAGGAGAGGGGTGAGTCCGAAATGCTCACCGACGAAGGATAAACAGTGATATGCAAGCAACTGTAATACTTAAAGGCAATCACAAACAAGCAATAACATATCTCAATAAACTGAGCCAAGACCAAAAGAATATTTTTTATAATTCCCAATTTTATCTTCCGGGCCCCCGTCACTGGACAAGCTAGGGTCGTACCAGGTTATCAATTAATTCCGGATGCCAGGTCAAAGAACCAATCCACATCTCAAAACCCGGATATTTGGTATATCCAAACCAATGGGTATTCGGTATACCCCAACCACAGGCGTCGTCATGCCAACCGGATATTTGGTATATCCGAACCACTGGGTATTTGGTATACCCTAACCACAGACAACAAGCCAAACGGATATTCGGCATATCCGAACCATTGGGTATTCGGTATACCCCAACCTCAGGCATGACAAGCCAACCGGATATTTGGTATATCCGAACCACTGGGTATTTGGTATACCCCAACCTCAGGCAACAAGCCAAACAAACCAAGAACCGACCATAGCATCCCAAAATTAACTTTCAAACCATCGGGTCGTACCACTACTTTCCATGTGACAATTATATCATCATCTCAATCAATTCCAATTTCCAATTTCAAATTTCCATTTCTCAATTTTCCACAGTCAATAGTTCAACATCAATCTCAGCATAATATCCACAGAATCAATATCACAGCCCAATGGCAACAATAATATCCACAACAGTTAAAGAGCCAACAATCAACAATTCAGCAGTTCAATCGAACAACAAAGCACACAAAGTATTACAGGCAACATAACAAGGGTTATCCATCCTCACCTTAGCCGATTACTCAATTTTGGAATTGTCCAGCAAATTCCAAGTCCGGCTCCTCAGCAAATTACTCGTTATTAACTCCTATATCTGTGAACACCCGAATTTGACCCATGAAAATTTATACGTTTTAGTAATTAGGTCCCTCATGTACGAAGAAGTGATTTAAGTCACATTAGGGACCGGATTGCTAGAATGTATTACATTCTATGAGCTTGGGCCTTATTTATGTATTGAAATCCAATTTGGGTTGGAGATAGATATAAGAGCCCAATTTAGTAGAATATAGATGTTCTCCAGAGTTGTACAAGCCCACTAACACCTTGCTTGCAGGCAAATTTAACTCTGATTTTCGTGAGAGATCAGAGTTAAATCATTCCTTAAATAGCAAGAGTGTTTTTGGTATGATTTAGGCTTAAAATAGGAAGAGGGTGTGTGATTAATTGATTGGGAGATGTTTGGGGGGAGTAGTAATCAAGAAAAGAGAATATTCTGGGCAATCTAGGGGTTGATTACGCGGTAAGATCAATCAGGGAGGAATTAGGGGAGAATCCGGAGCAAAAATGGAAACTGCGGTGAAAACGCGTAGGCGCGGGCGGTCATCTCGAGATGACCGCCGGGCCTAGGCGGTCATGTGTGGATGACCGCCATGACATGGCTGTCATCTCGTGATGACCGCCGGCCATGGCGGTCATGGGTGCACTGGAACGCGTTTTCTCCCCGATTTTCGACCGAGATTCGATTCTACGCGTTTTTGGTCCAGATTTTCGGCCATTATTCTGATCATTAAGATGGTCCACGACCCTAGGCAGCCCAGAACACTATAAATAGGACCCTCCCCCTTCACATCAAAGGACACGCATTATTACACACATACTCTTCCTAAAAGCTTTCAAGCTTGGAGAAACTCTACCTCTCCAAGCCCAGAATTAGTTCTATAGGCGAAGCTCTGGAGAAATCTCGTGGGTAGCATCATCTAATCAAGGCAGCAAGTGAAGAATCAAGAAGAGATCCAAGATAGAGTTGAGGTGCGGAAAGAAGCTAGGCGTAAGGCGAAACCCGAATCAAGGAGCTAGAGGAGGGCTGCAAGAGGTAATTCTGATCCTTTTCTTTCTGTTGTGATGCTGATGCTGATGATGATGTGATTGTTGTGTTTCTGATGTAAGAACTACGTGGGCTTTGAACCCGGTCGCCGGGGTACGTAGGTGGTTTCTAGTGGTGGAAACTCAAGCCCAATCTTCTTCTCATCCCCTTCTTTTTATTTTCAGTTCTTGATTGGTTTTGGTGAACACACTCACCCACTTGCACAAGGCATACAAAAACCTTTAATTGCACAAGATTTCGCCCCAACATGGATGGGTGCCTAACACCTTCCCATCCATGACGAATCCCCGGGTCCATTATCTTTGGTTCGCTAAACCGGTTGCCTAAATGGAGTCACATGAAGGGTTTTTCCCAAGTTTTAGTCCCTTAATAAAACTTGGGTGGCGACTCCAAAGATAATGGATGACGGTTATGAAGAAGGTGTAAGGAAAAGGTGAATAGGCCCAAGTGATTTTGGGTCGGGTATTCACAGGTGGCGACTCCACTGGGGACTTTTGAGGATTCAAGAAATCTTGTGCAATCATTGAATTTTTGTATGCCTTTTTATGTGTCATCATAAGTGCCTTGCATTCATGGAAAATGTTGTGAAGCCTCTACCATAAGAGGGCCAGGGAATCCAAGTCCGCTACAATGCTTTCTTAAAGCGAGAGTGGCTTGATGTGAACCGGTTTCTCGCTGCTCATGCGATGATAGGGATTAACGGGCCTTGGACCTCACGCGATATCTTTTATCACATGTGAGTAGGTCAAACTATTCCTTAGCGGCAGTCTTTTAGCCCCCAACCAGCTGCATACCCTGAGCATCTCATGCATAATGAATCAATAAGTGGTATATGCATTTTTGTGTGATTTTTGTTGTGGATTTGAATATGTGTAAATATAGTATTTTTCTTTTGATAAACCAAAAAAATCACAAAAAATATATAGCGGGACCGCCGTGCCAACTCTGCGTAGGGGCAATATTGCGTAGTGGGATCTGGTGAGTCTAGTAAGAATACCCAATGGGAATAAGTATACATGATTGAGCCGACGATTACTTCTTTGGTGTTGTTTCCTCAGTTGGCGTATATGTCCAGTCGGTCTACCTTGTCTTAGGAAGTTCACATTTGCATACATTTGACATTGCATCACATGTTTTTCAAAACATAAAACACAAATTCGGGCTAGGGTGTCTCATTCTTTTAAAAAATCCTCATCTTTTTGGGCTTGAATCTTGAAGAAAGAAAAAGAAGCAAATGTTTTGCAAGAATAATGAGATTGTTTTGCGAATGTATTCCATCATGCTTTTTCCAAATACCTTAAAAAAAAAAACATAAAGTCTAAGTTTAGAATTCCCGATGACCATGAACTTTACCATTAGAATTGAACCCTTAGGACACCAGGGGTGGGTAGTGCCTTAGTTGGAAGGAGATGATGAAGATAGTAAGGAGGATGGATACATCACAAGGCAATGTAGAAAGGAAGATAATGAAGACATTAGAAACCATGGAGGTATTCTAAGCCGCAAGGTAGGAAGAAGGCAGAGGCAGTGATGAAACATCAACTTAAGACACCGAGGTAACTTTGGGCCTTTTTGTGAGAGGAGATGTAAGTCCCAATATTTGAGACAGAAGAGAGGAGATGGGACGACTTGGTTAGTCTTTCTTATAAGAGGAGATGCAAGTCAGGATGTTCCCCCATGGAGGGAGATGTAAGCCCTAATTCTTATTCGCAAATCCAGTTGGCGAGCCGAGCTGGGGAGCCAAACTATTGAGACAAATTGATGAACCATAACCAGAAGCTGAGTTGGTGAACCGGGTCGACAAGTTGAGCCCGAAAACCGAGATGCAAAGCTGAAGCCAAGTATGCAATTGGAGACAAACCGATCGAGGCCATCTCATGGGAAGAAATGCAAACCCCAGTCCCTGGAGAGAAATAATGAAGAAAAACATGGGAAGAAGATAAGAGGAGACAAAAGATGATGCAAGCCCCGGTTCTTTACCTGTGAACCAAGTTGATAAGCCAAGATGAGAAGCTAAAAGAAGAATCATATAGTGAGAACCAAGCCCACAAACTGAGCTGAGAGACTAAACTGATGGGCGGAGCTGAGATATCGAGTGGAGACATTGCCATTGGATCTTCTTGTGAGAGGATATGCAAGTCCTAATTTCCGAATGAAAGAAGTGACGATGGGGATAAGATGATAATCCGATATGACGACGAGGGGAGCAATGGCGCAGTGGCGACAACAAGGAGGTAGTGAGATGAGGTGATGTATTCCGTGGGACCACTCAATGATATGGAAGGGTAGATGAGAGGTGCAAACATGAGGGGAATTGATTATAGACCACATGCCGAATTGTTAGGTATGGATAGAGTGATGACCGAGGATGGGGAGAGGCGGCATAGGAACTCTTTAGAGTCAAAAAGTTGAGTCGAGTCAAAAGGGACGATAGCTGAATCCTATTGTTCAACAGTCAACAGTATCATTGTTTATGCCTTGATTTTTCATATAAGGAATAAAACTTTGATTTCCTTATCTTTTGTGTATATGTGGCATTGTGCATAGCTTCATGATATTCCATTGGATCAATCTAGGGGACCATAAAAGGAACTACGAAGACCTAATTCTGTGGATGTAATCTCGAAACACCTACCTCCACCTGCTTCCCGAACAGTCGTTGACACCAACCTTTGAACATATACCCGATTTTCAAACATGGATCCAAACCATCCTCCATCTTTGACCCCATCACACCCACCATGAACATTTGTCTAGAAATTGCTTCCCAAAATGAATTAGGCTTCAAGTGAATCATGTCTAGGTGCACCCATTTTAAGAAGATGTCATCCTCCTCAAAAAAAAAAAAAAGAAAAAAGAAAAAAGAAGAAAAACGGAAAAAAAAAAGAGAAAGAGAAAAGTGAGGAAGGAGATGACCTTAGTGGCCAAAAATGTTGATTCACTATCAGAAATCGGGAAGAAGAGAAGAAATTGTGATGAAGAAGACAAGTGTTCCCTTCATCCGATCTACCACCCTAAACACCTCGAATCAAACACTGACCCTACCAAATACCTCGACCCAAACACCATGTCCACCGATACGTAGGTAATCCGGCAACGGGCCCGATCTATAAATATTTGGTTCCCAGATTGATTCAATGGAAAGATTGGAGTTGTTGTCACATAGACATGCCACACTGTTGATTGTATTCGGGCCTCTTTTGTAGTCGTAAGACTTCTCTTTTTGACTTGTATTTTATGAAGTTATCAATCGAGCCCGCCTCTCTTATGAAGATTTATTGTGAATTCGGCCATCATGAAGCACGTCTCTCCAATGGTCTCTTAGACATAGCTCAGCTAGATGGTTCCCGATTAAGGTTGAAGGTTCACCTCTCCATAAGTCGTTCGAATATACCTAGCCTGAGTGATCTTGATCTTGCCCAAACTCCATGGTCTCAGCATTCTATGCCTATGGCCGCTATCCCCATGATGAGAAAAGAAAAAAAAGGAAAAGAAAAAGAAAAAAAGAAGAAGAAGCGTCCGCTAGATTGAAAACCCGAAAGGGCGGTCTAGGCAAAAGTTAGGACAAGCCTGCTAGATTGAAAACCCGAAAGGGCAGTCTAGGCAAAAGTTAAGGCCAAAAGGAAATTGGGGATAGTAGTCAATGACAAGGCGCGTCCATGGGGTAGATGACTTCATTTTCAAGATGATTCATTTGGTTGGTCATGAACGAGCATCTAGGCACATCTCCTCCATATGCTTTTGAAGGGATATCCACGTGTCCATTGATTTTGCTTTACGAGTCTTCATCCGTCAAACCTTTTTCAACAAAGAGTGTTCACCCCTGGGGCTTTAGGCAAAGATTGAAATGAGTGGGTTCATGGTCGTTAGGCATCTTTTCCTTTGAGACTTTTGTGTTTTTGATGGGATAACTCGCTTTTTCTCAAGTTGCTTAACTTTCACCTTAGCTTGAATGGCTTTCAATAATCATGCATCATACTAGAGACACTTGTATTCAAACGCAACGTAACATTGGTCGACAAGCACTTGCATCCATGGATGTAGAAGTAGAGAGCACTTGCATTCAAGAAGTAAACACATCATTTAGAGTTAGGGGCACTTGCATTTGAACATGTCTTGTAGAAGGAGAAAGAACTCATCCCCAAATGCATCATCCAAACACATCATGTAGAAATAGTGAGCACTTGTACAGTTAGGAAGCACATGCATACAAGGAGAAAGGAGGGAAAGAAAAAGGAAGATGAGAGAGAGAGAGAGAGAGAGAGAAATGAGAGAAAAATAAGAGAAGTGAATGAGAAAAGATCAAGGGAGAGAGCGAGGATTAGAGGGAAAGGGGAGAAACAAGAAAGAGAGGAAGAAAGAAAGGGAATATGAGAGAGAGAGAGAGAAAAAGAAAAAAATAAAGGGAAGAGCGAGGGGTAGAGAGAGAGAGATAGGGGAAGAGAAAATAGGAGGAGGAAAAAGCGAGAGAGAGAATAAGATAGAGGAGAAGAGAGAAAAGGGAAAAACATGTCACATGCACTTGCATCCGAAAACAAACATGTAGAAGCTAAGAACACCGTCATGCATTTGAAGAAATATACACATTGTAGACATGCTCATGCATCATTTATATATAGAACATAGATTCCTTGGCAAGGCAGACTTAATTGAGAGGAAATGATCAACAGAGGTGACAACATCAGAAATTCGGTACTTGATGTAGACTTACACTTCCCACGGTTGATGGCTGGAGGGGTAAGGCATGCCTGGATCTTTAGACGACGTTATCTGTAGAATGACGGGCATGCCATGCCCCACACCTGAGACGTAGATCAC
>JAKUCV010000456.1:0-20663 GCA_028386065.3 Turnera subulata | reverse complement strand
CAAGAGGTAATTCTGATCCTTTTCTTTCTGTTGTGATGCTGATGCTGATGATGATGTGATTGTTCTGTTTCTGATGTAAGAACTACATGGGCTTTGAACCCGGTCGCCGGGGTACGTAGGTGGTTTCTGTGGTGGAAACTCAAGCCCAATCTTCTTCTCATCCCCTTCTTTTTATTTTCAGTTCTTGATTGGTTTTGGTGAACACACTCACCCACTTGCACAAGGCATACAAAAACCTTTAATTGTACAAGATTTCGCCCCAACATGGATGGGTGCCTAACACCTTCCCATCCATGACGAATCCCCGGGTCCATTATCTTTGGTTCGCTTAACCGGTTGCCTAAATGGAGTCACATGAAGGGTTTTTCCCAAGTTTTAGTCCCTTAATAAAACTTGGGTGGCGACTCCAAAGATAATGGATGACGGTTATGAAGAAGGTGTAAGGGAAAGGTGAATAGGCCCAAGTGATTTTGGGTCGGGTATTCACAATATCAGTCAAATAATATGCACACATAAGATGATATGCAAATGCCATGCTAATACTGTGTACCGGAAATTAAATATAAACTCGGCTCGGTTACTCCCCCGGATTAATTTTTCCATTATCATCTTCATCATTCACCATTTATTTCAAGTGCCAAAATACCATTCTATACTTATACCTATACCTATACCCGGATACTATACCGGTATAATACTTTGTTAGTACCCTTTCCAATAATTATTTTCCTCAAAATAATTATTCTTCCGCAATAAATCAAAGTAAATAATTTATTTCAAATTCCATATTATTCCCAGAATTATTTTCCCCAAATATACACCCTTTTATTATTTTACTACTATTTGATTTCTATTTTTCAGATTTCATTTTCTTTCTATTTCTTTTATTTTTATTAAATCGGATTGGGCCCAAGGGTTAGGCCTGGCCCAACGCAGAACCCAGCCCAGGCATGTAGTCCACGCCCGACCCAGACCCGCGCCAGCCCAACCCCAGCTGCACCGAGCCCAAGCCCAACTGATTCAACCCAAACCATGGCAGCCCAATCCTGAATAATGCAGTAAGATAATCATTATAATTAATATATAATAAATTTTATTTCTTAATATGACAATAATCTAGAAATTAATTCTAGATTAAGAGATGTGAAAGACAAATCACAATTAGTAACGGATTGCATAGAAGACAAATTAAAAAAAAATCTATCAAGAGAGCATTAAACATGTAACCCGAGCAAGGAAAACAGGATGAAGAGAAAGAACAGCATAACATCACGACATTAAAACATCGAATCCGAGAAAAAATAGGATCAAGAACTTACCAAACAAATTAGGGCTGGCGATTATGGATCAAGTTTGGGTTTTATACCTTAGTATTGTAATCGGCATGGCGGTGGGGTTTGTCGGTTCACCAGGTGAAGGTGCTCTCCTTGAGGGGGATAAAAAGCATCACGTCCCGAGTTCGAATCCCTAGTGTTGCAGCATGGTAAAGGATTTAATCGGGCGGAGGGAGTGATGTAACAATACCTGAGTTTGGTAGGTCCCTCAGGGAGAGGGCCTTCACAAAAAAGGACCATTGCTATTATTATTATTCTTTAATTATATTTTTTAAAAAAACTCCTCACCGACTAATAAAGCTCATTGGCCCAATTCGAAAAAGTGAAAGAAACCCAATTTGGGTAGCCTATAGCAATTAACTTGACATAGGTTAAAAGATAGCCTTCCTTTGTTTTTTTTTTTTTTGATAGTAAGATAGCCTTCTTTTAGAAATTAACATAAGACATATCACATATGGTTACCCACCAAGTCGATTATTCGCTTGATGTGCATGTCCATGATGATGATGCTGAACTGCTGGAAAAGGCAAGTGACCCTCGTTTTCGGTTGTGGTTTGGCTTTGAAAAAGGCAAGTGACCCTCGTTTATTGCCAGGGTTTATCAAACGTGATTCGAGTTGGGGATTTTTTTGGGCTGGGCTTTGTTTATTTGGGTCAAGCGTAGCCCAATTGGACACTTGATGGTTGGATTAAGAGCCTTGAGAGATTAGGGGCTCTTAAGCTCTCTATGAACCCACAAACCCCACCGCCATGCCAGATACAATGCAAGGTATAAAACCCAAGTTTCGCTGAAAAATTACAATTAACTCAACCATAATCGCCAGCCCTAATTTGTTTGGTAAGTTCTTGATCCTATTTTTTCTCTTTGGATTCGACGTTTTTAATGTTTTATTATATGGTGTTCTTTCTCTTGATCCTGTTTTCTTTGGCTGGGGTTACATGTTTAATGTTGTCTTGATGGATTTTTTTAATTTGCCTTCTATGCAATCCGTTGCTAATAGAGATTTGAAATCTCAATCGTGTCAGGGCTCTGAAAGATTATAATTAAGACCAATAGCAAGTGATATTCGCAATCAAGGAGTGAAAGTGATAATTATGGAGATGGGAAATTGGTTCCCTTCGGATTTTGTCGACGAGATACTGGCACGATTATGCGATTCAGGTGTGTGTCCAAAGAATGGTCTTCTTACCTTGTTAGCGATGAATTTTACAAGCTGAGGTGTATTTTCAGACCCCCACAAACACTCCTCAGGCTAAAATATTTCGGTTTTTCTTTTATTAACGAGAATTCTTTTTCTTCTTTGTCAATGATGAAGCTTTCTTCAATGATCAAAACCAAAAAAAAAAAAACTTTCTTCAATGATGAACTTTCTGATGATGAACGTTCTGATGAAGATTTTCTGGTACCTTCGGTTGGACAAAACTTACCATTCAAGAAACCAAATGGCGACTTTGTGGACTTCAATGATGAACATTCTGATGAAGATTTTTTGGTACCTTCAAATGGACAAACCTTACCATTCAAGAAACAAGACTTTTTGGGCTCTGTGGACCTCATTGGTTGATGCGATGGATTAGTTTGTCTAAACCTTGGTTCCTCAATACGTCAAGATATTTTTAATTGAAGGATAACATATATCTCCTGAATGAAATAAATTAGGACACCTACTTGATGTCTTAGCAGCGGAAGTAAAAGATCTTGGAGTCCAGGTCTTGATCTACCGGTCGTGTAGGGTTGTCACAGTGTGTCGGATCAACCCTATAGTTTCCATGGCCTAAACCTCTCTTCTAGAGCTGTGTGTTAGATGTGTGTGGGTGTAACCTAGCCACCCATGTATATGTTATTCTTGGCTCTTATGCCATAGAATAATACATATATATAGGAGGTATATTAGGGTTACATATGAGCACCCAACTTATGGGTGGACCCAGTGGGCCTCACCACCTCTAGTGGGCCCCACAAACTATATAACCCAACATCTCCCACTCACACATAAGTGAGAGTGCTCAAAACACCAATTTGTAAGAAACTCATTCTTGCCACAACAGCAATAGTCATACAAGGAAATAGGACCGTGCGACCGGCATACTGTGAGAGCAAAAATGCTATACACCTGTTAGGGATATATAGCCTCTCGTCGAGAAAGTACCTGCAAGTAGATCAAAAAGTATGCAAGTGTCCTAGATCATCTGAATCACATTAGGAATCATCCATATGATCTCCTCTATCAAAACGTGATGCAATGCAACGTAATGCAATGCTGTACAACACAATGTATTCACAATTATAACCGTACGTCATAACTGGTGCACCGGTGAATACAAGCCTAATGTGATTCTGTATATGACCTTCCTCTTCTCACGATTCCCTTGACCCGGCCCAACTCGCTTTTCTAGACATGTCCCGCCAGACCGAATCTGTATACATGGTCCTTAGGCAACATATTAAGATAGCGACCATCAAACCGAATCTCAAGTCTCTGATAGGAGTACTGAGGGTACATAAGGTAGAGCCATCATAGAAGCTCCAGGTCTCACACAACTAGAAGTTGAGATCACACTCTAGCTAACCCGTGGTCGACAAAACGCACACATGGTATGAAACATGTGCTACAGTATTTTCTCCTTTCCCGTGGAGCGTATGTCTTCCCCATAAGGAATGCTGTACAGATGGTATTTAGACACCATATGTGTCCAAATTTGAGTTCCTCGATCTACACATCAACTTGAACTCACATCTGGCCTACTAAGTAGACTCGGTGAACGTATTCCACCATTAAAAATTACCTTATGTCATTATATAGTCGACATTTATGATTTTAAGCCACAAGCTCTCAAATTATCTGTCTGATAATTTTGTTTAAAATCTGTCTCTTCTCCACTTATCACTAAGATAAGGAGGTGGTTACCCGTGTGAGAGGGCTAACCTCGTGTCCACTCGACATACTCTTAACACATAAATAAAGAATGTATATAACATTCATCCATATGTATGTATACAAATCAACTTATTTGATAGCATGAACATTAAACACACAGGTTGTGAATTTTGGGAAAATAATAAGCATAAGGTGAAGTACTTAAGCCTACACAATTTTAATATATGCCTTTTGCATAGTTATATCTGATGTCTACTTATTTGGTGAAACTAACTATTCCTGGCAATGAAAATTGCAACCTCACTATCATAGTTGATTAACACTAGGTCAGTGTCCTATGCATTATCCATTATATAATCCAAGAACTTGTTCAACCAAATAACTTTTACACTACTGAAGCGAGAGCCACATATTTAGCCTCAAAGACTGTCAAGAATACACATGATCATTTCTTACTACTCTATGATATGGCGCCATCATTTAGTAAGAGCATATATCTAGATGTAGACTTTTCTACCATCTAGATCTTTTCCATGATCAAGGCTTGTGTATTCAACCAAGAAGGACATTTCTTAACTTGGTGACAAAAATATAATCAGCAGACTTCTATAGACATCCCATGATCCTTTTTAACTGCTTGTAATGTGCTATGCCTAGGTCGGATTGACATCTATCTGTTAAGCCATTTGCTTAACCAATATCTAGTCTATCATACACCATAGTGTACAACAAACTTCCAACTGCGCTCCATTATGGAACTTGGCTTATTCATCACAGGAGTCTTAGGACACACGTTTTCTCAAAGTATGGCATTTATTGATATGAGTTTAGATAGGATTACTTTGATGCATATTGTATTATTCCAAATCTTTATTAGTGTAATTCTCTTACGAGAAATACAATAATTTCTTGAAATAATATCTTGAAATCTTAATTTCAAGATTATATGCAATCTTTATCCATATCATCTATCTCGATTGAGATGACAACTAGGTTCTTTACCTTGTTGATTAAACTCCATATCATTTCTAGCTATAAGTATGTCATATACATACTATATGTAAATTACAAACTTGCTTGGTACATGCCTTGAAGATTAGAAGACCAATATAGACTTCAAAGTCTACAAACCATATGTCTGTGGTCCTCTTTAATGAAACACAATCGGTTTCATTCAATCTCCATTGAGAAAAGCATTATTACATCCATCTGACGTAATCCAAGGTTTAAGTTTGAAATAATAGCTAGAAACATCCATACATAGGTAAAACTCATAGAAATCGAGATTGACTCTTGTAATCTATCTCTTTCTGTGATGTACCTTTTTTTTACCTATTAGTTGAGTCTTAAATTTCTCAACTATGCCACCAGCCTTAAGTTTACTTTTGAAAACACATTTGTTCCCAATAGCATTATGTCCTCCAATGAGATCAACTAGTTCTTAAACTTTATTGACTCTCATTGACTCCATCTGTTCCTCAAGTGCCTTTGTCCATTTTTTCTTTAGAAGGATTTTGAGGCAGCCTCTTCTAGGCTTATCATGTAGGAATATCATAAAAGACCCACTATCTTTGATGTCAAATCATCAATGACAATCTTTTATGAGAATCACACTTAATTGTGATTCAGGTATGTTGTTCCCATTTGGATCAACATGGCTCCCACTAGGATTAAAATGTTAATCTCGCTCCCACTTAGAACAAGATCTATCTTTATCGCTCCCACTTGGAACAACAAGATTACTTTTATTCGGACTTGATGATGAGGAAGTTTATTGATGAGAAACTAATTCATCATCTGTAAAAATCCTCCCACTCGAATAAAGTAATCCTTGCACGTCTTAATCCTCTTCCTCAAATAAAGATAGGCCTTAACCTACCTCACCCTCCTTAGGAAACTCATTCACAAAGAATGTAACATCTGTTGGTATAAACTCAGTTACACTCCCACCGTTCTGTTGACTTATAAACATATAACCTTTGAGGTTAGTAAGTATCTCATAAGACACTTTTCTTCCGCTCAAGGCACATCTTGCCAAGTAGAGAGGAATAATGTTTATAAGTAGCATAACTTCCAAGGTTACTAAAACACTTGGTGGGAAGCATCCTACTCAACAACATATGTAGAGTAGTTGTAACTGATAATGTAGGCATACTGTTAAGTAGATAGGCAGCAAGCAAAACATTACCCATGTGCCAATAAAGTTTGTGCCCTCATTTACTTAACCATTACAAAAACAATCCATCACATCACTCTATAACACATTTGTCATAGATTATTAGGAATAGTCAAGAAATGCACTATACACTTTCATCAAATATCCACTGATTGGATTGACAAAACAATCATAATTAGCATGAAGATCTTATATCTTCATATCTAGTTAATTTTCTATGAAGCTCATATAGCTTTAGAAACAACTTAATGCCTCTAAAAAAAAATTAAATAGATATAATTGGGCATAATGAATAAAAAAGGATGAATAACATGCTTGATGCCTAATCCAAACGTGAATGGACCCGTAAATGTTCAGGTAGACAAATAACAATGAAGAGTTGGCTTGAATCACTTTACCGGATGGTCAATAATCAGCTAGATAACACTCACAAGCAGACAATTCTACTTGTATAATGCTAGGAAGCAAACATTATTTGCTAACCTTGGCATTCTCTGTTGGTCCGTATGACCAAATCTAGCATTATTCGGTAATAAGACTAAAGCCATATAAAATTGAAACAGAATCAATTTTATAATTTGTCATGAAAGTCTGTATGGTTACTAAAACCAAGACATGTCAGAAAAGATATCTATCATGTAAGATCACATCTCATATGTTACACAAGACTAACTTGTATGATATGAGTGTTTAAGCAACACCTTATTGTTGCCACTTACATGTCAAAACGTTTAATCTCCATGTGAGACTTAACGTTGATCAGGTATCACATCTCCATGCAATATAATGTGTACAAACACAAAGTTTGCTAGCTCATGCAAAGTAAAGTACCACATCGTACTATCCAATTTCATCATTGGAAAATGACCCTTTTGGTCATCATTGTAACACTTTTGTTACAACAATACTTTGCATTGTATGGTTTGTCGCACTGATCTGTCTTCAACTTTCATGACAATATTGATGATCACAAGAGCACTTTTGCTCTACCAGCACATATTGGAATTCTAAATTCCAGTTTTTTTTTTTTTATAATTATCGCCATCAAGCATCAACCTTTTGTTGAGCTATGCGACAATAACACATGAAGCAGTAATTATATTTAACACAAAAGGATCACACTGAAGGTATAATGTTCAACATACATACATGTATAATGCTAAGCTTCAATCGACTAAGTTAATAATCACATGCATAACCCGGAGTCGAAAGTTCACTATGTTCCCAGTCATCGTCCTAAAGTTGAATGCATAATGAAAATTAATTTAACCAATAACACAGCTAAGCATTAATCATGCTCCAGACAACATATTTGTCAAGCACAATTTTATAATCCCATGTGGATTATAAGTTGAACAACCCAACAATGTTAAACTAATTAACATGTGATGCTAAACTAAATAGCAACTAGTTCATAATGTTAAACCAATTAACATTAAAGCAGGTAATCGTGTATTACGCATGCTTGAACCGTTGGGTAAATATTTCTCGTGCCAAATTCACAAAGAAAATGGGTCTAGAAATATTTGGATTGTATTGGTGATAAAACATAAACACAAAATTTATGTCAAAAGAATTAGTCCATGTGACTAATTTCTTTATCTGGATCTATTAAGAAAAAAATATTGCAACCTTTCATAATTTTATTCTAAGCCGTATGCCGTAGAATAAAATTTAATTAGATCATATGTCTAACATAGACAAAATTTACTAAGGTCATGAGATATAAAAATAAAACTTATTTAGACTGTGTGTCTAAAAATTTATTTTTTTTATATTGACCATCTCTTCTAAAAATATAATAATATTAGACTTTTATCCCGATTAATTTTATTTTATTTAGCCCATAAGCCCATAAAATAAAATTTACATAGACCACATGTCTAAGATAGACAATTTAATTTTATTCAGGTCATAAACCCAAAAAAAATTAATTTTTAGACCATATGTCTAAAAAAAATATCATTATTACATTGTCTTTATCATATGTCAATAGAAAAATTTTGAAGAATTTTGATTTAGACCATACGTCTAAAAGAAGTCTATTTCCATAAAATAATAGTAGACTTGAAGTAAATACATAAAGGGAATTAGCCTATTTAATTATATAAATTTTTGTATGTTATATTTTTGCTTTAACTTGTTAAAGCACAAAATGACATGTTAAACATATCAACACATCATGGATAACATGTTAAACAAATTAACATGAATGCACAAGTATGTTAAACAAATTAACATTAGTGCAAAGGTATGTTAAACAAATTAACATTATTATAGTATAATTGTGTTAAATTAATTAACATTAATACATAAGTATGTTAAACTAATTAACATTACTTATTGAATTATTATTTTAAAAAAAGTTTAAAATAGCTCATTTAGCTAAAGAAACACAAAAAAAAATAATAATAATTCCGCTCGGCTCAGCTGGAATAGCTCAGTACAGCTCGTTGCGGCTCGGCTCGGCTCGGGTTGTTTTGGTCTAAAATTTTTAATTTAAACCATTTAAGGCTGTCAACCCAGAACCACTGATTAAAAAAAACGGTTGTTTAAATGCCATAAAATGGCTGGTAACAGATTACATTACATGTATAAAAAAAATGTGGATATAGTGGGTATTAAAGAGAATAATTAAGGGCTAGTAATGTGCATTAAATAGTAATACAACTCACAGCCGTTTCTCATCTTTCTCTTTAAAAAAAAAACACATTTCTTTCTGTTGTTGCAAGAGAAGGCACCGCCGCCCCTCCCGCCGCCCCGAGCCACCACTACGAGCGCTTCAATGCCAGGCCGAGCAGCCGTTGCCGCCCAGTGCCGTGTCGCGTTGCCTCCCCGCCGTGGCGTGCACGGTGTCTCTCTCGCAAGGAGGCGAGCGCGGTCAGACCCAGCTGCGACACACGCCACTGGTTCTCCACAGCCACCCTCCTCCGTGAGAAGAGTCCGCCGTCGGCCGCCATCGCACGTGCAGCAGCCCGATACACCGCAACAGCAGTGGAGCTTGGTCGCGCCGCCGTCAGCAGCTAGATCCAGGTTGTTTGGCGTCGTATCGAGTCGTCGTCAGCCATGCGAGCATAGGGAACCGCGTCGCCTGTTTTGGTCACCGACATGTCCCTTGACCCATCTGCCGCCGTGTGCAGTAAGGGATGGGTTGGGTTTTCCCGGTTCTTTCCCCGTCGTTTTGTACATATTTTATTACCCCTTTTTTATTAATTTCTTATTTGTGTACTGGTTGTTCACTTAGAACTGTGGGGATTATCATTGAATTGATTACCAGTGCATTTTGTTCGACAGGAAAGAAAAAAATGGAGGATGGGGCTGTGTTAATTTGACCAGTGGCCGGGAAACTGCTCCCCGGTCAAGCCTCATATTCCCCCCCTTTTTTTTAGATTAAAATTGTAATCTGTATATACTATTTATTTTCTATGTTCATTATTTGCCTGTGTACTAGTGTAAAGGGGATCATGAACAAAGAACCCATTCTTTTTCTTCCCTAATTCACAGTACTGTTGGATTTACACAGAAAATAAAAGAATATACATAACATGCCTCATTTTTTTTGCAGATAACACAGCAAGCCAGATACATGCCTCGCATATGCCTTATTTTTATATGACTAAATCATTTTTAAGTTTGTACTTTGTACACATAGTAAACGTATCTTACATGTTTAGGCAAAGTAAAGCACATTTGAAGCATCTGAATCATAAAAAAAAATCTAGACATGCTTGAACATGTAAATCACAAAAAAAATATATATATAGGCATGTTTATCCAATTGGAAACTTAGACTAGAGATAAGACTCTAGGCTCCGCTACCAATGAAGGATAACATATATCTCCTGAATGAAATAAATTAGGAAACCTACTTGATGTCTTAGCAGCGGAAGTAAAAGATCTTGGAGTCCAGGTCTTGATCTACCGGTCGTGTAGGGTTGTCACAGTGTGTCGGATCAACCCCATAGTTTCCACGGCCTAAACCTCTCTTCTAAAGCTGTGTGTTAGATGTGTGTGGGTGTAACCTAGCCACCCTTGTATATGTTATTCTTGGCTCTTATGCTATAGAATAATACATATATATAGGAGGTATATTAGGGTTACATATGAGCACCCAACTTATGGGTGGACCCAGTGGGCCTCACCACCTCTAGTGGGCCCCACAAACTATATAACCCAACATTAATTCCTCAAACCTAGAACTAGTTTTATGGAATCCATGCACGGGTATCCATAGAAAAATGCCAAAGCTTGATGTTGATGATTATATGGGAGGGAGTGCTTTTGGTTTCGGATACGCTCCAGCCTCTTGCGATTACAAAATCTTTATAAGAGTGATTCTTCACTCATGGGAGGAAGTGACTCAAATTTTTTCATTGAAAGCAAATTCTTGGAAGAAGTTAGAAAACCATGGTGAAAATTTGAGGGGCAACGGGCTATTGTTGAATGGAGCACTCCACTGGGAGGCCGACTACGAAGTTGTTTCCAATCGCAACATTATTGCTTTTGATTTAGAGAAAGAAGAGGCGTATGATGTTCCATCACCACCTCCAGACTTACTACTTAGCAATGATATAGACCACGCTTGGGTAGGAATTATTGGAGGTTGCCTTTGTATGTATGGGGAACAGGTGGAATGCGATTGCCTTTGAACATACTGCTCTAGGCATTTGGATCATGAAGGAATATTGTGTTCAAACGTCCTGGGTTCCACTAATCAGAGTAATATTCCATGAAGAAGGACTGTATGGATGTTGTTACGATGCATCTGACATGGTTCCACGGGTACATGTTGATGCAAGATGGGAGGGGTGACGTTTTGTTGATTGATACCCAAAGCAATGTTAAAAGCCCACTAGTATACCTGGTGCAAACAGATCTGGGTTCAAGGGCTTATGTTTAAGCTTTTCTCAAAACTTGTTGAGCTTTATTGTCAGTTATTTGTGAAGGATTGGGCTCCTCTCTAGTTGGGGTTAACAGGATAGATCCTGTTATTCCAATCTCAACCTTTAAATTAAATCTACCAGTCGATAATTACTTTATATTAAAAATATAACTTTTTACTAAGCACGTGATACTGAATATTTAATTGACTTCTATTCTCTTTACTCAAAAAACTAAATTGGCTCCTCTTCTCCTCCTTTCTTTCTTCTCAATTGTTTGGATCTGCAAACTGATTTCTCCAAACAAAACCTCAGATATCAGTGACAACAAAACTATAAAGGATATTTTCTCCCAGTTTAATTTTTATACACAATACATAGAGAGTGGGAGATAAAAAAGATTTGAAAAGAAAGAATTTCTTTTTTTCTTTTTTTGAGAGATGGGCTGATGATTATTGCAAAGAGTAGAGTAAAAATAACTGATGAGTGGATTTGCTAAACAATCAGATGGAGTTGTAACCAGCTTTAGAATCTATTCTTCTCCTCCTTCAAAATCCACCCTCATTCTTAAACTAATGCGTGTAAAGAACTCTTGATACAAAAAGAGTATAAGATATTTTGATTCTGTGTATTCTTTTGTTCTCTTCTTTTTTTGTAGTTATCCTTGAGTTGGGTTTTGAGGTTTTTGAAACTAAAATATACTGGCGTTAGATTCCTAGATCTTGGATTGAAAAATTATCTTTTTAATATAAAGTAATTATCAACCATTAGATTTAATTTAATGGTTGAGATTGGTGTAAAAGAATCTATTCTGTTACCCCCAACTGGAGAAGAGTCCAATCCATTTGTGAAGGGGTTCAAGTTGTATGTCATCCTCTTAGATAGGATTCTCCCCAATAGATTTTGTTTGCAGTGGTAGTTGGGATAGATCTAGAATTATCTAGTGTAAACCCGTTGATTGTGATCTGGTTGTTTTCCAAATGTACCCAAATTCCTTATTAATGGAACAACTCTGTTATTATCAAAAAAAGCCCACTAGAGCTGATTGATACCCCAATCAAAACTAAAAGCCCACAACGCTATATGTGCTATGTGTCCGGCTCTGTGGGTGCTACCATACCATATACAGATGTTCTTACTTCTCCATATTATCCATCTAGCGGGACTGATTAGGGACAACTTATAATAAAGAAATATTTTTCTCATTTTTACAATTCCTTTTTGTTTAGTGATGTCTTGTTTGATATATATAAAGTTTGGTTGCCACAAAAAAAAAACTTTGTGGCTTTTTGATTTCAATATTTTCTTCTATTTTTGTAGAACATGTTCTTGCCTAAACAAAATTACTAATGTGGTGATGCATTTGGTTTCTCCTCTCCTCAATGAAGTTATAACCACAAATTCAAATATGCTTCTAGGATCTTATTGATAACGACGACTTTCTAGTTACTTATTTTCGATTTTATATATATTAGTTTTTTTTAACCATATATTACTTAGTTTCTTAACAAGCATTCATATTTTAGAATCTAGGAAAAGTTTCTAATTTTGCAGACTTTACCACACCAATTGCATTACACATCAATTAAACATGCTTAACTTTGCTTCGTGAAAGAAAATCTTTGAGTGAAGAAGGGAAAGCAAGACCTATTTGTAAGCCTGGGCCAATGGAGAATTTCAGCAATTGGGCCGCACATTACTTAACCATGGAAACTAATCTTACAATATATAAAAGCACAAAATGCGAAACACTCAATGTAAAAAATATAAAAATAATCTTATTTAGTATTTTATTGAAATGACTTGTCATACAATAGTGGATGACAAATAATTTCTTATTATAACTAAGCGAATACAAAAAAATATTACTACTAATTATTAATAATATTAATAAGAAGAAATTAATACTTATAAATAATAATAATAATAGTAATAATTTAAAATTATTCTTATTGAAACGTCCCGACCCATATTTACCGTACAGGGTAAACACGTGCCAGAACTGTTCTTACTACAGCAGCAGACAGTACATACAAAATAAAATACAATACACGCAAACCACAAATACAATATTCGTCACCCGATCTCGGGGACCATTATTCAAATCATACACTCCAATCTAATCAACATCGAATATAATACAGCAGCTACAACAATTTCACAGTAGAAAGACAAGCAGCGGAAGACTAAAATGCTGATGCAACGGGGTATGGATCCGGGTCAGGTGGAGAGGTAAACAGCAGCCATCGAACATCGTACCTGAACTACGATCAACCAAACCTACGGGATGAAACCCCGCAGGCGAGGGGTGAGTCCGAAGCGCTCACCGACGAAAGATAAACAGTGATATATTCAACCATAACACTTTCGAGGTAAACACAACAATCATAACAATAAGCTCAACCAATCACATCACAAGAAAATTTACCATAACAACTATATCAAGACCAATGAATGCTTAATTATTTTTATTACCAATTTTTATCTTCCGGGCCCCGTCACTGGACAAGCTAGGGTCGTACCTGGTTATTAACTAATTCTGGATGCCAGGCCCCACCACAATCCGGGATCAACATCCCCATATCACAAATCCGGGATCAACATCCCAATAACTCAAATCCGGGATCAACATCCCAATATCACAAATCCGGGGTCAACACCCCAACCAACAAACCCTCTGGCCATGACACCACAGAACTAGCCTCTAACCATCTAGTCGTACCACTACTTTCCAAGTGACAAATATATCATCATCTCAATTTCCAGTTCGATCCATTACTCTTTCATCAATTTTCCCAATTCTATTATCTCAGTTTAATTCCACAGACTCAATCTCTTATCTCAAACTCATGACACAAATTATTCAAAATTAACAGCTCAACATAATTTCCAACACGTTATACACAAATCTATCACAATTCAACGACGGCATCAATAATTCCACAGCAATCAGGTAACAGACAATAATTATTCTAGCAGATCAATCTAGCAGCAAAATACGCAACCCAAGAAACACACACAGCATTACGGGCACATATCAAGGTTTATCCATCCTCACCTTAGCCAATATCAAGTTTGGAACTGTCCAACTGACTCCAAGTCCGGCTCCTCAGGTATCAGCTCGTTATCAACTCCTATATCAAGCAAATGATATGCACATATAAGTGGTATGCAATGTCATGCTATTATCGTATTTACGAAAATTAAATACAGGCTTGTCTCGGTTACTCCCCGGGTCATCTCTATCGTTGTCATAATTCACCATTTACTTCCCGGTGTCTAAATAATACTATTCTTATACCTATACTTACTTCCGGGTATTATTCCGGTACAATACCTACTTGATAATACCCTTTCCAATTTATTCCTACAAGTATGCACTTTCCAAAATTATTTATTACTATTACTATTATTTTTATTCCGTAATTATCTACTCAATATTGTACTATTTATATTTTCCTAGAATACAAGTTATTCTTATTCCCAAAATATATCTATTTTATTTTCCGTAATGTTATTTACCCTAATTACACCCCTTTTCCTAATTTTTTCCATTTAATTCCTTTTTCTTTTTAGAATTTTTCTATATATTCCAGATTTATATTTTTTTATCTTTCTCCTTTTTTCTCTTTTTTTTATTTATTTTCGGGCTGGGTCAAGTCCAGACCCAAACCCATAGCATCCAACTCTACTGCCCAAGCCCAAACTCACTCAGCCCATATACCCAAACCATTCGGCCCACACCCAAAATCCAAACCATAACCCAATCCTATACCCTAACCCATCCTTTCTCTAGCCCAGGTCCAAGACCCAAGCGCGACCCGACCCAAACACTTAGCCCAAACCCAACTCCTCAAGCCCACACCGAAAACTCACCCTACCCGCTTCCCCTACGCGGGTCATCCTGACCCGTTCTCCTCACACCCGGGTCGTGCTCACCTTGGGTGTGCAGGTGGCGCGACGGCGAAGGACAGGGCGAGGTGGCGTGAGGACGACGGCACGGCAGAGGCGGCGCGACGGGATGAGCAGCAGCACCAGCAGCAGGGGCGGCACGCAGGGAGGCGACGGCGGTGGCGTGTCTCGTCGATCTGCAGGTGGCGTCTCGTGCTCGCGACCGGTGGGGCTGCTAGCGACGGCGAAGGAAGGCGCGGTGGCAGCTGTACGACGCGAGGGAGGCAGTGTGGAGGTAGAACGAATGGCTGCTAGTCCCAGTGGAGCGTCGGCGGCGACGGTGTGTGGTGGGTGGCTCGGGTTGTGCTCCTACCTTTCTGTTTTTTTCTTTTATATATATATATATATATATATATATATATATATATATATATATTGCTAAATTCTGATTCTAGTTGAGTGGTGAGGAAAAATTAACGTTTTTCTTTCTTTTGCAGGGTGAGGATGAAGGAGCACTGGGTTTCTTGTGTGTTGCAGTGCAGGGAAAGCAAGAGGATGTTTTTTTTTGTTGCAGGAAATGGTGGTGCAGGTAAGGAAGAAAAAGAAGAAATTCACGGGCTTCACAGTGAAGACAAGTCTTCACGTGTGTACAGGGCATGGCGGCTGCATTATGCAGTCGTGTCCCGTCCGGTCCAGAAAATATTAATAATACCCCCTTGATTAATTCCTAGCCCGATAGCTCGTGGTAAATCCTGACTTTTCTCGATATTCCTAGACCCGAAAAATGCCAACTTCGGTCCGAAAATTCCGCAGAAAAATCCCGAGCGTGGAACACTGCTCGGTTTCGAAATCCGATGTGTAAATTACCGTTAATTAATTACCCAAGATTAATTTTAATGGTAAATACGGTAGAATTAAATTATTACAGTCGGTAAAAACATGAAAATTACCCGGGCTGTTACAGCCTACCCACCTTAAAAGAATTTCGTCCCCGAAATTCATTCCGGTGCTGTAAACAGGTGCGGGTACTGAGAACGCATGTGCTCCTCAACTTCCCATGTAGACTCGTTTACAGAGTGCTTGCTCCACTTGAACTTTACCATGGGAATGACTCGGCTCCTCAACTGTCTGACCTCTCTGGCAAGAATCTGCTCCGACATCTCCGTATATGTAAGATCTTCTGCGACCTCAACATCTGCGGTAGTAACCACATGACGGATCAGATCTGTACCTCCTCAGCATGGAAACATGAAATACATCATGAATCCGGGACAACTCCTCTGGTAAGGTTAGTCTGTATGCCAAGGGTCCAACCCTTTCCATAATCTCATAGGGTCCAATGTACCTGGGACTCAGCTTCCCTCTTTTCCCGAATCTGATAACACCTTTCCACGGTGCAACTCGGAGGAAAACTCGTTCTCCCACTTGGTACTCCATCTCCCGACGATGCTTATCAGCATAACTCTTCTGCCGGTCCTGTGCTGCTCTCATACTCTGCTTGACTATCTGAATCTTGTCAACAATCTGCTTAACCAAATCTGGTCCCACAATCAAACGGAGACCTTCTTCATCCCAACATACTAGACTTCGGCATTTCCTTCCGTAAAGAGCTTCAAACGGTGGCATGCCAATGCTGGAATGAAAACTGTTGTTGTAGGCAAACTCTGCTAAGGACAAATACTGATCCCAACTCCCACTGAAATTAAGAGCACAAGCCCTCAACATGTCCTCCAGTGTCTGGATAGTCCTCTCCGACTGTCCGTCGGTCTGAGGATGGAATGCAGTACTAAAACTCAGCTTCGTCCCCAAAGCTGCTTGCAGACTCTTCTAGAACTGTGATGTGAATCTCGGATCTCTGTCTGAGACTATGGACTTAGGAATCCCATATAGTCTCACAATCTCCGCAACATACTGTTTCGCCAGCTTATCCAAAGTATCTGTCTGACGAATGGGAAGAAAATGAGCTGATTTTGTAAGTCGATCAACGATAACCCAGATGGCATCATGCTGTCTCCAGGTCAACGGTAATCCAACACAAAATCCATAGTGATCATCTCCCATTTCCACTCTGGCACTGGCAAAGAACTCATCTTCCCTGCTGGAGCCTGATGCTCGGCTTTCACTTGCTGACAAGTGATACATTTAGCCACATACTCGGCTACATCCTTCTTCATACGTGGCCACCAAAAATGACTCCTCAAATTCTGGTACATCTTGGTGCTCCCAGGGTGCATAGCATACGGCGTCATATGTCCCTCTTCCAGAATCCGACTGCGTAGGTCACCAATACTGGGTACACATAAACGTTTCCCCAGCATCAATGCACTATCCTCAGCTATGCGGAACTTATCTTCCTTCCCACTGCGGACTGCTTCCTTCAGCTTGATCAAGTCAGGATCTCCATCCTGTAATTCCACAATCCAGCCTCTCAAGTTAGACTTGACTTCAATATAGGTCAGCAAGGCTCCTATCTCATCAACTGACATATCAACTCCCATCTTCCTTAACTCGATGAGTGAGGACATCGAGTAAGTCGTGGAAGCATCTTCTGGTTGTCTCCGGCTCAAAGCATCTGCTACAACATTAGCTTTTCCCGGGGGATACTCAATAGTACAATCATAGTCATTCAGCAACTCAACCCAACGTCGTTGTCGTAGGTTAAGCTCCTTCTGAGTCATGATGTACTTGAGACTCTTATGATCTGTGAAGATCCGGCATCTCTCTCCAAACAGATAATGTTGCCAAATCTTCAAAGCAAGGATCACTGCGGCCATCTCCAGATCATGTGTGGGGTAGTTCTTCTCATGTGGCCTCAACTGCCTCGAAGCATAGGCAATCACTCGGCCTTCTTGCATCAGAACTGCTCCCAAACCAAGGCCTGAAGCATCACAAAACAGCACGTACTCCACTCCTGGCTTAGGTACTGTCAAGACTGGTGCTGTTGTCAACTTCTTCTTCAGTTCATCAAAACTTTGCTGGCAGGCATCACTCCATACAAAGGCTTGATCTTTCCTCAATAACTTGGTCATGGGACTAGCTATCAAGGAAAAACCCTCGATGAATCTCCGGTAATATCCTGCAAGGCCAAGAAAACTCCTGACTTCGGGTACTGTTTTGGGCGGCTCCCACTCCAAAACAGCCTTCACTTTAGCAGGGTCAACCTTAATCCCATCCCCGGATACAACATGTCCAAGGAATGCAACTTCCTCAAGCCAGAACTCACACTTTCTGAACTTGGCATATAACTCCTTCTCTCGTAGCCTATGTAGCACTACCCTTAGGTGCTCCTCATGTTCTTCCCTACTCTTGGAATAGATCAAGATGTCGTCAATGAAGACTACTACGAACTTATCCAAGAACTCATTCAAGACCAAGTGCATCAAGCACATAAAAACTGCAGGTGCATTGGTCAAACCGAAAGGAACCACTGTGAACTCAAAATGCCCATACCGAGTACGGAAGGCCATCTTCGGTATGTCCTTCTCTGCAATCTTGACCTGATGGTAGCCAGATCGAAGATCAATCTTAGAGAACACTGTAGCTCCCTGTAGCTGATCAAAGAGGTCATCAATCCTGGGAAGCGGGTACTTGTTCTTCACTGTCACCTTGTTCAGCTGTCGGTAGTCCACACACATCCGCAAACTACCATCCTTCTTCTTCACAAAGAGGACTGGTGATCCCAAAGGTGATGTACTGGGTCTAATGAAACCCTTCTCAAGCAACTCATCCAACTGCTTCTTCAACTCCTGGAGTTCTGTCGGTGCCATCCGATATGGTGCCATCGAGATAGGTGTCACTCCTGGCATCAAATCGATGGTATACTCGACTTCCCTGTCAGGTGGAAATCTTGGTAAATCCTCTGGAAACACATCTGGGAACTCCCTCACAACTAGGATGTCCCCCAAAACTAGAGTCTGAACTTCTTCACCCTTGGCATGGGTCAACAAAGCATCTGGATCCAATGGCTTCATCCCAACATCCTGGTGAGCGGAGATACTACATGTAGCAACAGCTCTCCCAATACCTGTCAACAAGATCTTATGTCCAGCTTCGGAAGTCAACAGTACTTCCTTGGTTCGACAGTTCACCATAGCCTCCCATATTCATCACAATCAACCGTGCAAGAAATACCTCGCTATTGTATGAAAGCGAAACATCTCTGCACACATGGGTTAATCTGACTACTATACCCGCGGGTAACCTAACCCTCATCGGACAAACTAAACTCTCTCCTATACAGTTATGTAGTATTGCAAAGCTCTGAGCAATAAATGAATGTGTGGCACCAGGGTTTATCAATGTATAAGCAGTACTACCAAAAACTGTAAAGGTACCTGCTATAACATCATCATTCTCTGGATCCTCCTCAGCGGTGATAACAAATGCTCTCGGCACTGCTGTGCTCTGGTTCATGGCTGACTGGGTCCTAGCAGGAATAGCTCCACGTCCTCGGCCTCGGCCAGCTCCAGAACCACTAGGAACACTGGCAACTGAAGCTTGCACCGTCTGAACAGGTGCTGAACCTCTAGATCTTCCCAACTTGGGACAATCATAATGGTAGTGCCCAACTTCGTTGCACTCATAACACCTCACCTGGGACAGAAGAGGTCTCGGACGAGCACTCCAGGATGAAGTCCCTCCAGACTGAGTCCAAGTTCTGCCTCGGTTGTTGTAGTTGTTATTCCATCCATGTCCCTGACTCCCTGGTATGAACCGGCTCTGTCCGTATCCTGACCGGTTCGCTGGTGTCTGGAACCTCTTGTTCTGTCCCCCAGAACTCTGTGCAGCATGCCTCTTACGGATCTCCTGCTGCTCTCTCTCATTGCCCAGCCAGATAATCTCGGCTCTCAGGGCATCTGTCAGCATATCCTGGTAAGTCTCCTAGACCTTGCACCCCATAACTGTCTGGATACCAGATCGAAGACCATCCCAGAAACGTTTGCATCTGGCCTCCGGAGTAGCTACAAACTCACTAGCATAGATGGACAACCGGTTAAACTTGACCTCATAGTCATTGACCGACTGATCCGGTCCCTGTTGCAGTCCCAGAAACTCTCGTCTCAACTGGTCCTGGTATGCCTCGGAAACAAACTTCCTCCGGAACATCTCCATGAACTGGGTCCACGGCATAGTGATGGGTGTCGGCATGTCCTTGGTGGTAGACTCCCACCAATCAACAGCATCTCCTCGGAACATGGCGGCAGCATATCTGGCCCACCTGTCGTCCCGGCATGTCAGCTTCAACATAACCCTGTTTGTCTGCCTGAGCCATCGATCAGCATCCTGTGGTGTAGTGACACCGGTGAAGATCTCGGCCCCAAGCTTCTCCAGCTTCATGTACACTGGATCCTCAACTGGTCCCTGGTTCTCCTGCTCTCGAGCTTCCATAGCTGCGATACGAGCATCTCTGGCATCTTGCCTTCGCAGAATCTGAGTGACCACATTCAACATCTGCGTAGGATCTCCCATAGGAACATTCGGAAGTTGTTCTGGACCTCCCGCAA
>JAKUCV010000455.1:3155-23281 GCA_028386065.3 Turnera subulata | reverse complement strand
TTTAAAGTCTTCCGCTGTGCACTATTTTGTTATTATTGGGCCATTGGGCTAGTTATGATATTTTATTGTTGATTTTATTATGGGCTGTTGAGCCCAGATATTTGTTGATTACACTGTATGCTGAGTCATGTTGGGCTGGGTTGTCACAGTTCCGGCTCGTGTTTACTGTGTACGGTAAATACGGGTCGGGGCGCTTCATAATAATAGATTTTTCTATTTATTTTTATGATTTCTATTTTAGAAATTACTCATTTTATGTTTTTTTATTTTTTGTTTATTATTAATTAATTCTTATAATTTTTTATTTTGTGCCTACTACTTTTTTTAATGGTCAATTATGTAGGCCCAAGCATGGATCAACAAATGATGCCGGTATAAATATATAAAATTATTTATTATTTATATTATTATTGATTATTTTATTTTGTTTATTTTTCTAATTTATTTTTATTTTCTATTTTAATTTTCTTTCTTCATAATAATAGTTTTAAAAATTTTTTTCTTGATTTTTATTTTTAGAAATTATTCTCTTATTTTTCATGTTTTGTTTATTATTAATTCATTATTTTAATTTTTTCTTTTATTGTTTAATATATATTTTTTGTTTTGGGGCTCACTGATGTATTATTTATATGATTAATAAATAATTTGTTTTTTTCTTTTTCTGATTTATATTCTATTTTGTAATTTAACTTTTTTCTGTATAATAATATTTTTTGATTTATTTTCCTGATTAGTCTCTTAATTTTTTTACCTTTTTGTTATCATTCATTAATTATTTTTTATTTTTACTTCTATTGTTTAATTTTTTTGTTTTTGACTCAACGATCCATGCTTAACTTTGCAAAATTAATTATTATTTATATTATTATTAAATAGGTTATTAAGAATTTATTTTTCTTATCTATATTATATTTTACTGTTTTATTTTTTATAATAATATTTTATATATATTTTTCTGATTTATGTTTCAAAAATTATTCTCCTATATTTATTTATCTTTTTGGTTATTATTAATTAATTCTTTTTACTTTTTCTTCTGTTGTTTAGTATGTTTTTTTTTTGTTTTAGGGGCCAATAATGCATGTTTAAGTTTGAAAAATTAGTTATTATTTATATTATTATTATTTAATAGATTTTATTTTTCTGATTTATATTCTAATTTTTATTTTATCAATTTTTATTTATTTTCCAGATCTATATGAAAAAATGATAAAAATAATAAAAATGTATAATTTAGATACAAATTATGTGCAAAAGTTTTTAATATTACATAACAAATATCTAAAAATAATAATTAAAAATTTACTTTTTAAAATAAATTAATTAGTAAGCAAACCCGTGGAACCCACGGGAAGTGGGCTAGTTAGTATAAATGCAGTTTTTACCGTATAAAATTTAATTCTACAACGTGACAGCCACCATTTTTATACTTAACGACATTAAAGGAAAAAAATAATACTAATTATTTTTGTGTTTCTGGACTTTATAAGAACATGTAATGAAATGTGGAGCTAATAAATCTACAACATGACAGCCACAACTTTATAGAAAAAATAATGCTGATCTTTTTTTGGGTGTTTGTGGACATTATAAGAACACATGTAAACGTATGCCATCTGTCTTTAATCCAGATAACATCTTGGTAAAATATGACACTAATCATGGCATAAAAATTCCAGGATGCTCTATATTTTGACAGAAATAAAGACAACTGGCAGTATATGGTTGTACAAGGTGAAATATATAAATTCTATGCATGAATAAAAAACATGTTATACAAGAGATAGATCAGAGGGTGTACTGTCCACCATATTTGCAAACATGGCAAGATTGGTACAACTCTTGTCCGGAATGCCACAGTGGCATAAATGATTATAACATCAACATATGGTGCGATCGGTGCAGTGAACTCAAAAAAAAACCAATACCATGATAAAATGTTTCCTTCAAGAATCTTATATTTCAGTAAGAAATTATTATTTAACATGCATATCTGAAGCGCCCCGACCCGTGTTTACCGTAACACAGTAAACACGTGCCGAAACTATTCATATTGATAGAACAGACAGTACAACGTGCAAATATTATACAACAGCAAATCATCAAATACAACTGTCACCCACACTCGGGGACCATTATTCAATCCAAACACAGTGCTCTCAGCAGCAGCAAATAGTATCAGTAATATACACATCACAGGAAGTCAGCAGTACAACAATATAAGAAATAGAATAGCAGCGGAAGACTTATGCACATGCATCGGTGGTATGGATCCGGAGTCAGGTGGAGAAGAAGAACAGCAGCCATCGAACGTCGTACCTGAGCTACGGAAACAACTTAACCTACGGGATGAAACCCCGCAGGCGAGGGGTGAGTCCGAAGTGCTCACCGACCAAGGATAAACAGTGATATGCAAGCAACCGTAATACTCAAAAGCAAACACAGATAGGCAACAACATATCAACAACTGAATCAAGGCCAAAAGAATGCTTAATTATTATTACCAATTTTATCTTCCGGGCCCCCGTCACTGGACAAGCTAGGGTCGTACCTGGTAATCAATTAATTCCGGATGCTAGGTCAAAAACCAGTCCACATATCAGATCAACCGGATATTCGGCATATCCGAGCCACCGCAGATATTCGGCATATCTGAGCCACTGGGTATTCGGTATACCCTAACCACAAGCAACAAGCCAACACCAGATATTCGGCATATCTGAGCCACTGCGGATATTCGGCATATCTGAGCCACTGCGGATATTCGGCATATCCGAGCCACTGGGTATTCGGTATACCCCAACCTCAGGCGACGTCATGCCAACCAGATATTCGGCATATCTGAGCCTCTGTGGATATTTGGCATATCCGAGCCACCGCGGATATTTGGCATATCCGAGCCACTGGGTATTCGGTATACCCTAACCACAGGCATGACGGGCCAAACAAACCAAAACCGACCATAGCATCCCAAAATTAATTTTCAAACCATCGGGTCGTACCACTACTTCCACATGACAATAATATCAACATCTCAAATCAATTCCAATTCCAATTTCATATTCCAATTCCTTTCTCACAATTTCCACAGTCAATAGTTCAACATCAATCTCAGCATATTATCCACATAGTCAATATCACAGTTCAAAGCAACAATAATATCCACAACAGTCAACCAGCAAACATCCAACAATTCAGCAGTTCAATCGAACAACAAAGCACACAAAGTATTACAGGCAACATAACAAGGGTTATCCATCCTCACCTTAGCCGATATCAGTTATGGAATTGCTCAGCAAGTTCCAAGTCCGGTTCCTCAGCAAACTGTTCGTTATCAACTCCTATATCAATCAAATAATATGCACACATAAGATGGTATGCAAATGTCTTGCTAATACTGTATACCGTAAATTAAATATAAACTCGGCTCGGTTACCCTCCCGGATTACTTCTCCATTATAATCATCATTCACCATTTATTTCAAGTGCTAAAAATACCCTTCTATACTTTTTCCTATACCCGGGTACTATTCTGGTATTATACTTTGATAATACCCTTTCCATAATTATTTCTTAAGTATGTACTTTCCAAAATACTATTTCTACAAATTATTTTTCACCATATGTATGCTCCCAAAATTATTTTCCATAAACCACATACTTCCCAAAATATTTATTATACCCTATATTTATTACCCAAGTATATTTCCCCAAAATTATACTTTTCCAGAATATAATTTCCAAGCTTTTAATTTTTTTTTTTTTCATTTCCAGATTTATTCTCTTTCTCCTTTTCTTCTTTTTTTTTTTAAATTCTGGACTGGGCCCAACAGTATCAGCCCAGACCAAGCATAGTACCCAACCCAGGCCATAAAATAGAGCCCAGGTCAAGCCCACGCGTCGGCCCGGTCTGTACTTCAGCCCAGCTCCAACAAGCCCAGAACCAAAACCCAGGCAGACCAAGGCGCAGACCCAGGCCCGTGTGGACAGGCCCGCGCCCAGGCCCAGCGAGCCCATGGTTCCAGCCCATAAACACTACCCATTTCAAAAGCTCCAGCCCGACCCGCGACCCATGCTATACATCCGGGTCGAGCCTCTTCTAACCGGGTCGTGCTCACCTGCAACGACGGGACGGCGCGAGGTAGCGGCACCGGGGCGAGGCGGACGGTAACGCGGCGTCACGGGACGGCAGCGGTGAAGGTGGCGTTGCTGCGGCCGGCGGTGCGCACGAGGAAAGGAAGGAGACGGCGGCTCCGTTCGGGTCGTCCTACTGGTCGTCGCGCTCGGGGTGAAGGCGGAGGCGACCGGTTGCGACGGAGGGAGAGGGAGAAGGGAGGGAAGGTGCGTGAGGTGTTGGTGGCTCGAGTGGGGGTGGCTTACGGCGGTTGGTGGCGGCTCCGGTGTGGTGCTGCCGTGAAGAAAGAAAAGAAGAAAAAGAAAGATGGGGGAAAGGGGTTGCCTAAAACGACACTGTTTTGGGCAAGGGTGTGTGTATATTTTGTTTTTTTTTTTTCTCCTTCTTTCTGGGTTTAACGAATTGCAAGGAATGGATGGTTTTTTTTTTTTGCAGGGGAAGAAGAGAAGGGATGATGATGAAGATATGCAGAAGAGATGATTTAAAATAGGCAACAAAAGTCATTGGTTTATCACAAGTATAATAGGTAGTTCACAAGCTGAATAGGAATTGGCGGCTGAATAATTGAACTTCAATTATGCAGTTACTATGCTGCATGTGAAGTGTGGCCCACCTGGACCAGAAAATATCCGGTATACCCACTTATCTTATTTCTGGTCCGGTAGTTCGAGAATAAACTCGACTTTTTCCGAAGATTCCCGGACCCGGAAAAATCCCAACTCGGTCCGTAAAATCCGCAGAAAATTCCCAAACGTGGGGCCATGCTCGATTTCGGAATCCAATACTCAATTTACCATAATTTAATTACCCAAGATTAAAAATCAATGGTAAATTACTGTACATTGACTTAAACAGTCCCGGTAAAAATGAAATTTTTACCTGGGCTGTTACATATCAGTTTTATAAATATCTACTCTCATACAGGTATCGCCTTAAAACTTCAATTCAAGATGAAACCGGTATAGCTGATATACTAATCTTTGGCACCATTGTGGAAAAAATGCTTACCATACCCGCATCACAAATAGCTTATGCTACAAAAACTAAGCGCAATGAGATGCATCCAATATTTGGCAAGATTCTCAACAAACAAAACATTTTCCAAGTCAGGGTGAGTGCTCAAAATGATTATCTAACAACTCCAATGCTAAAGGCTGTTAGTGTCTTTGCCATTAACCACGAGCTATAAGAAAAATCTGAAGAACCTACAACAAGTAAACCTACAAGCAAAACAACTCTCCTTCATGATCCGCTTGGAGCCATTTTCAAAAAATAAAAAAACAAAACCAGGTTCACGTAATTATTAACATTTACCAATATTGCCTTTTCTTTTTTCTTTTATTATGCAACCAACACCATCAATATTGTTTTTCTAGAACAGTTTAGAAGATAAAGACCAAAATATATGGGGAAGAACTAGGTGCTGCAGAGGACTGGAAGAATAAAGCCTTAAATCCTTCTTATAGACTATCTACTGTAACCCTATTTATGTTGAATATATACAGCCTTAAATCCTTCTTATAGACTGTCTACTGTAACCCTATTTATGTTGAATATATACAACGCACGGCCTCTTTTTATTGTATATATTCCAGTTGATATGTAGAATATATTGAAACTAACTATATAATCTATGTATAATTTTTGGTTCCGATATTACATAAGAACAACATGATTCCATAAAAAAATGAAATTTCAGTAAGAATATAATTTAGTAATATATATTTAGCCAAAGTTTTTATCTCAACAATCACTACATCAACTCTGAAAATTATTAAAATGTGTCATTTGGACAAAACAAATGAGGGCCGCAGCTAAGCAAGGCCACCATCCTTGTTGTATTCAAAGATCACATAGTTCATCATTCGTTAGGACTGCACTAAACCCAAAATTAATGAATTTTCTAACCCTAATCATGTGAATTTGCTCTAAATGATAATTCTGGGTAGGAAGCCGCTAATCCAACTTTCCTGAAAATAATTGTGTCGGTTCCCTCCACTTGATCAAATAAATTAAAAAAAGGAAAAAAAAAAAGGTCGGGACGTGAATTGAAAGTATAAATCGGCTATCGCACAGAAACCTGCATAAACCGGGTGAGTCCAGAAGAAAGAAAAAAAGAGGAACAACGTCAAGCAGTTAATGAACAACAAGGTTGCAGTATAGAGAAGTGGAAACAAAAGAATTATCAGCAGAACTATTTATCAGCGTACTAAATCCAAGTATGGATCCATCAGACTTTTCCTAGAAGCTACTTAGTTTATTTACAAATTAAACTAGTTAAATTCATAGTCACACAAGTGCTTTTAGTTTGACGTTTATGGACCTTCCGTGGCAAAACATGTGGTAGTGGTTTATAAGCAAGTGGATTAATGCTTGGTTGATATGCACATTCTGGGACGTTTATTGTTGTTCTGCATTTGGAGTAGATCGCTGGTATTTGGACTGCTCAAGTGTTCTTGATCCCTGGGGCCAGAGGAGTTGGTTGTTTGATTCACTCCACCTTGCAGTTGTTTTGCTGATGAAGAGACTTCTAGGGAAGCTCTTATTCCTGCCTTTTTCTTTTCCAGCTCAATAACCAACATGCTAATTTTCTCACTCAAGCATCTGGATTCCAACTTGCAATCGGCCATGCATTCTGATATGGACGTTAAAGCAACTACTGCCTTGTCAATGGCCTTGCACTGCAACAAAGACCCACATAATACATTCCATGAGCTTTCTCATCATAGTTCACAATATACATCTGACTCACGGAACACCAGATGTATCACAAAACGGGAATTAAACCAATGACGAAAGGAGTATTAGAATACAACACCTGCACTTCAAGAGAATTATTTGCACCGGTGGACATTGAGAGATCCTTCAATGTGGTCTCCAGATACCGTGCGAAGATGAGCTCAGGTGGAAACTTGTTCACCAGTTCAAATGCACAACTAAATCTAGCCGCCTCTATATACTGCTCCCCATAAATGAGACCTTGAATAAAATCTGCAAAGCAATATGTAAGATAAAGGATAACCTAACATTTGGGCGGCAATTCTATTAAATTGTACACAGTACCAGCTCCAAGTGCACCACAAGAGACATGTGAGATGGAGAAGAATCAAAGAAAGGTTAGTTATCGTATTAGAATTCTTTTCAAAGAAAAAAAAAAACATTTAATCCCACATCCCTGTCGCCTGTTTCCACGGAATTGGAGATTTTACAACAAGGCTTGTCACTGAAAATATTAAGGGGTTAGGGAAGGACGATTTACTGTGAGGGACTTCCAGTAACAAAAAAGCAGCAGAACAAGATAGGAAGCAAGAAAACATTTCTGCTTCTGCAGCTCTAGCAACGAGATAACACAGAATGACGTGATGACCCATTAATATGTAAAAGAAGACTCATTGGACTGAGATATAGCTAGTAGAATCCGAATCATAAACTCTGTCACCTAATTGTACCCATTTTAAAAGAGGAACAGTTTTTTAACTCCATATCCAAGCAGTAGATAATCATACCATAATCCACTAATTTTTTACCTTCATATCCAAGCAGTAGATAACCATACCATAATCCACCGTCTATTTGAATTATTTACCTATATGGAAACCCAGCAAACTATAGCCAACTATTTGTATCCTACCTTCAAGAGATTGCTAATAGGCTAGCATACCGAAAGGAATCCAATCATTTCTAATCTTGAAGAAACTTCAATCCTTGATGCACAAATGTCAGTGGTACACAAATAATCCTCCAACACTAAGAACAAAATGAAGCGAAAAGAAAAAGAAACTTCTACAACCAATGACAGCATCTAATAATCTTGTACAGGAGCGGTGAATGCCAATTTTCCCTCCCTCCCACTCTGCCAAAACTTGCCATATAACAAAGGACCTTCTGAATCTTTCATACATTTTAATCTGATAAGCATTGATGAACTCCGAAATAAAGGCAATGTGGATAGTCATAGCAATTCAGCATAGTTGTCTGGCTCAGAGATAGATTCCTTTTGCAATTGTATGAGCTACCTAGTATTTATTAAAACATCAATGACAATACAACATCAGGAAAGAAGGCACAGGAGCATGAACCTTAGGGTAACTAGAGAAGGCATATATGTGGTGAAATGCATCAAGTAACCAGTTTCATGACCATATCAAATTAAGCCATCAGATAAGGTTTCCGCCTAAGGATGCCAAACCAAAGATATAGTCCCTATGACTATCAAAATATGTAGATATAGGTTATGCAGACATATATCAACACCCATCTAACATCTGGTCCAAGGCACATGCCATTCGTGATTACATAACTGAGTGGTCTAAGCCGTCAGAGAACTTACCAGGGATTTTGCCCGACAAACCAAGAGCTCGACAAATTTCGGGAGCCTGCTTTTTATGAGCAAACGTAGCAACCATTCCAAAAATCCCATCATTGCTGAAATAGGGCACCAATCCATATGTAGCCAAAAACAACAAAAATACAATATTCTCAATAGAATTCCCAGTCTGCAACCTTAAATTTTCTTCCCAATGAATTGCTAGAGTTCTTGCATCTTCTTTGACATTAAGACTTATATCAGGTGAGACTTTCATCAGTTGTTCCAACAGAAAAATCTTACTTGTAACTGTTGCATCAAGGCCAAAAGCAGCATCTTTCCATTGGGTATATGACCTTTGGAAGACCTCCAAAACAAACTTTGCGGGATCAGGGGACATCTGAAAAGCAGCTAAAATTTCATGGTCTATACATCCATTCTCAACTATTAAGTTAGTTAGACCGAACTGGGAGATCCTTTCATCAGTGGCGGTGCTGAAGTTAAAATCAGAAGTATATGTTGGTCTGCTGCCTTCTAAATAATCTGGTTGCTCTTTTTTGACTTGGGAAAGCAAGAAGCACCCTAAAAGGAAGTGAAATGTGAAATCAAAACAAAGAAAAATAATAATAAATGTATAATTAAATTCATAAATATGTTGCCTCCTTTTTTCTTAAGTTGCCTGTTGCATGCAAAAGGTCACTGTATCTAAAGTTTAGACAGTGATAAAATCCTGTAATTTGTGTGAAGCATCAATGTGTATTAAGACTAAAGTAGATTTCTCATAAGTGGAGCTAGAATCCTTAAAACATGAAATCTTATCACAGGAAAGACATCAGACAATTTGCTACAGTCCAAATAATTTAGGAATTGAATACAACCACCTATCTGAATTTAGCCATAACAGCAAGATTTTTTTCTACTTAGTTAATGAACAACTGATGCCAATCTGTCAAAGATCTGGGACATCCTGTATGCATCCAAGACCAATAGAAAAAACAACAGAAAATGCAATTACAAAAAGTATGTCCAAGGGAACAATAGTACCAGCAGAAACTATGCTGAAGTGGAAGAATAATGTCAGCAGAGAAGAACATGGAACATGAAACTCATACTAAAGAACAGGCAGCCCTGACAACATATCACGTTTCAGCTTATGCTATTTCAGTAACATGGCATTTCCGGTAAATTGCAATAAGAGGAAACATAAAAGTCATTATACCATTAAACAAGGTTAATATCATTTTGGGAACACAAAATTCATTAGTTACAACCATTAATCAAGGCTAATAGCGTTGATAACTCGTTAGTCTCATAAACAAGGATTGTAAGATTGGTAATAAACAAGAGAATTAACAAAAGAAACCAAGATAGTGGGAGATGGCTTGTACATGTGAAATATATTTCTATATCCATCATCGGAATAACTATAAAATTTGCATATTTATGTCCTAAAGAATGAAAAATTCGTGAATAATATAGTCCCCACTAACAGTTATGCAATGCAAACAATCATAACAAACTATGAGATCCACAGTGACAGAGAAAGCAAAATTAAAAAACTAAACATTTTAGATAAATATTGGATAGCAGTACTGACCAGGGAAAAAGTCCACCCTTTCAAGAGCTTTCAGTAATTGAGTTTCCTGGCTTTGCTGAGTAACAGTAGCAAGAACACTTTGAAGCTCATTGGAACTCTCAACAGATCCAATTTTAAATGCAGTAAGAAGTTGCAGAAAGCCCAATACTACCTGGAAGTTGTCAGGCATTTCCATCATCTTTGCCTTCCACTCTATGGCAAGCTTCATAGCCTCCTCTTTTATATGAGGAGTAATCCGAGGAGAGATTTTTAGCAAGTGCTGTAATAAAGTAATGCAATTCCTCCTTACAACAGCCCAGTCAAACTCACCGTGTTCCGAACATGGAGGGAAGAAAAGTTGCATTGCATCTAAAACTAACTTCGCTGGATCTATTGACTTTTGAATAGCTTTGGAGAGTTCATTGTAGATGGACTCATGCTTACTTAAATGCTCATTCAAGAGCATCAGCAGCTTCCTTCCATTGTTGGTGCTGCAGCATTCCGCAATCACTGCCATCAAATTTTCAGATTGTTCAGTCCTTTGGCCTGAATTCAGGTCATTCCCTTGCAAATCCAAGTCCTTACAGTGTCCTTCTAAAGATTTCTGCATAGAATGTAGCTGTTGCTCTTTTAATTGAAATACTTTCACACCTTCCTCAAACAACATCTCCTTGATTACAAGTTCTTTTGACCGCTTGTCGAGTGCCTTTTTGAGTGAGTTGATAGAATCCAATTGCTCCTGTTTCGATTCGAGCTCATCACAGCACTCTCTAAGAGAGTTTTTCAACAAATCAAGGTTCCTCTCCTTTGATTGAAGCTCCTGACTGCACTGCTCAATTGATATCTGCATATAATTTCTCCTATCCTTCATAGATTTTAGCTCCTTCGTACAGTCCACTACAGAGTGTAGGACTGATTGGACACGCTTTTCCTTCAATTTTAGTTCTTCAGTGCGATCCTGGATGGACCTTTCAATTGCATTGAACTCCGTCTCCTTAAGCTCAACTTCCTTAGAATATGTTCGCAGTTTTTCTTTGAGTTTATTCAGCTTCTTTTCTTTTGATTCAATCTCTTTGCTACACCTCTTCATATCCTCTCTTACCGAAAATAGTTTCTTCTCCTTTGCACGAAGCTTTTTAGACCTCTCTTGTACACATTTTTCAATCAACTCCAACTCAGTCTCTTTTGCATGAAGCTTTTCCGACTTCTCTTCTACACATTTTTCAATCAACTCCAATTCAGTCTCTTTTGCATGAAGCTTTTCTGACGTCTCTTCTACACATTTTTCAATCAACTCCAATTCAGTCTCTCTCAACTTGAGTTCTTCAGAGCATATAGTGATAGACTTGTTTATTGCAGCAAGGTCCTGCTCTTTGGCTTCAACTTGTTTCGCTTTTTCTTCGGTTAAAAGGTTGATTGTATGAAGACAAGCCTTCTTGTTATCAACCCACTTGTCAATGCGTTTCAACTCCTTTGAACGTTCCCGAGCTGAAATCACCAATGACCTTAACTCTTCAGTTTTCCTAGAAATCTCCATTCGAATCTCATGGACCTCCTTACTCAGCATTTCCATTTCTTTCTCATTTGAGTCAAGAGGACTAGTGTATTCTTCAACCAATTTCTCAATCCGATTCACTCCTTCTGAATGGTCCTCAACTGCCTTCTCTAATGACCCCCACACCCCAGTTTTCGCACAAATGTCATCCACCTCTTTCCCCAGCAATCTCAACTCCTTTGAACGTTCCCGAGCTGAAATCATTAATGACATTAACTCTTCAGTTTTCCTAGAAATCTCCATGCGAATCTCATGGACCTGCTTACTCAGCAATCCCATTTCTTCGTCCTTTGATTCAAGAGGACTAGTGTATTCTTCAACCAATTTCTCAATCCGATTCACTCCTTCTGAATGGTCCTCAACGGCCTTCTCTAATGACTCCCACACCCCAGTTTTCGCACAAACGTCATCCATTTCTTTCCCCAGCAATCTCAACTCCTTTGAACGTTCCCGAGCTGAAATCACTAATGACCTTAACTCATCAGTTTTCCTAGAAATCTCCATGCTAATCTCATGGACCTCCTTACTCAGCAATACCATTTCTTTCTCCTTTGATTCAAGAGGACCACTGTACCCTTCAACCAAGCTCTCAATCCGTTTCACTTCTTCTGAACTGTCCTCAACCGCCTTCTCTAATGACCCCCACACCCCGGTTCTCACACCAATGTCACCCACCTCTTTCCGCAGCAATCTCAACTCCTCCTCCTTTAGTTCCAGATCACTACTAAACTTCCCAACAGAGTGTTCGACCATACCCAAGTCCTTCTCTTTCAGTTGTTGTTCCTCGTTATCATACTCATCAGAACAGTCCCCCACCCTATTGGAAATGACCTCAGCCTGATTCTCGCGGTGTTCAAGCAACCCCCTGGCTTCCCCTACTTCCTTTTCTTGGAAGTCAAGTTCTCGAGCCCCTCTCAACAAACCCTCCTCCCGTGTTGTGGACTCGAAAGGAATCGAAGAAGCCTGATCACTAATTGAACTATCTTTCTCCAAATCATGCATTACACCACTCCCCATTTCAAAGAACCTATTTTTACAAACAACCCACAAGTGGAAAACACACAATGCATTAACTAAGCGAAAACAAAGAAGAGACACATACGGGAATCAAGCACCAGCGAGAAGAGGAGACAAGACAACCCTTCTTTCATAAAACAAAAACCAACAAAGAAAGATGTTACCTTTGTGTATATGTCACTGTCTTCTCGTGCTGTAACCAAACCAACTTGGAAGCAAAGAGCGAGAGAGGGAAGCGGCTAGGGTCTGAGCATTTCTTTTCGTTTCTTCTTCCGCCGTCAAAAGTGTGTAAAGAAAGATTGTTAATGTTCTCCTTTCCTGGGAAGAGCAAAAAAATAAAGTAATACTAGCTTCGATGAAAGGGGCAGAAAAGATATTGGCTAAGCTTTTTGTCTTATTAGTGATCTGGTGAATCATTTTTGAGATTTGCATTGGTTTGGTTGGCAATCCGGCGAGGACACTTGCCCAAACTCTATTCGCTACAGACACACACAAAAAAACGAAGCTCACTACTTTCACTTCTAGCACAGCAGAAGAAATCCTCTCAAGCTTAAGGCATGTCTGTCTGTGGCAATTCTTAGCCAGTCTCACAATGGAAAATTTAAAATTAATGTTTTCTTGTACTGGCCTTCTAACAATACCACACTAACATCTAATGCATACACTATTTTGGTATTCTTCCTTTTTATTACAACAGCAGATTGGCAGAGGAGAAAGCACGAACTCCTTGTCTCCCTTGGTTCCTAGTTTCTTTCGGCTTTATTTTTCTTTCAACGGCACTCTAGTATAAGCACTTGCAATTGCCTCTCCACACAATTGGTTTTAATTTCTTTAATTTAGTTTTTTTTCTTTCTTAAATACACTTTTGCAAGAAAAAAAAAATAATTGTAATCCCTACGTTAATTGATTTTACATTTATTGTCCCTTGACACTAAATAAAATCATAATTATAATCAATTTTAACTATAATAAAATCAAGGAACATGCCTCCCTTTGATTAAGTAATTAGTTATATAATATGAAATTCTTGATGTGTAACATCTGAAAAAATATCTTATAACTTTTTCAAAATGATTATTTGTGTCCTCCCCTTCCTCTTCTTCTTCTTTTTGGCACCTATTGTCCTAAAGTTATTCAATATAATTTAATCATATCCAATTATTTATTTTTTTATGACATGTTTTTGTCGTAATGTAAGACCCAAATCTTGAAAATATATAATTTTTTTGATAAATCTAAATTTGATAAATTTTATTTAAATATTTAAGATTTTGATTTTAAAAAATATAGCTTAGAATCGAAAATTTTTAAAAATAAAAATATGATTTAAGCTAAATTTAATGGCTAAATTTTTTTAGAATATGTAATTTTTTAAGTTTCAGCAAAATATTGAAATTTTAAATAAAATAGTTTTGTGCATTATATACGCACGTGTTGTATAGTATAATTATAATTCTCAAATTATATATTTAGGATTTTTTTTTTTCTAGCTAGGGTACCGTATCCTAGAACGGTCTTCCCTATAAAGGATGTAGGTGGTGGACCAAGGAAGACGCGGTGATTACACCCTTACCATATTTCTTTTAAGTTATGATAAAAAGCGGTCAAACATATAATGAAAGGTATTTTAAATTGGGTTCATAGGAAATTGGATTGCTTATTAGAAATTATTTTACCTTTTGATTTAATAAAATTATAAGAGAAATAATTTTAGTTTCCATCCCTGATGCCAATACTCCTTTTTCCATATAAATTCCTCCCTCCCAAGGGTTTTATCGCCTTTTTCATCTTTTATATATATCATACCTCTTTTTCCACTCATAAAAGGAAAAAAAAAAAAAAACCGCCACTCCAAGTCCCTTTGAAAGAGTAGTTTTCCAGATCGTATCAGCTCACTATTATTATAAGACCCGTTGACTCACTGATCACTATATGATTCCATAAACCCTAATATTTATTTTTTTTGGCACAAAACAATGGATGCTTTGTGCCCTAGCGAGGATGCTATTTCGGCATTGTTGGACTTGCTGGTGGAGCCAACATTACCTTCAACACCTTCCACTAAATTCGACCCTTCTCGATATGATCAGGAAGCAATCGCAAAACAGGTCCCTGATCTCTTTTGTACCCAACTCTGCTTGATATTGGAAGTTTTTTTTGTTCTGGTTTTTCTCTTTGGTTTTTGTTTTCTTTTTTTATTTGTCAATGAAGGACTCAAACTTGAGACCTTGCTCATACGTACGCAAGAATATCATATCAATGCCCTACATGGATGGTTGATTCTCTCCTCAGGTTCATGCTGTTGTGTTACTGTACAATCACTACCACAGGAGACGACATCCTACGTTGGAATTCATGGTTTTTGAGGATTTCATAAAACTAGCCGGGATTCTGAAGCCTTCCTTGCAGTCCCTTTTTTCCCTCTTGCGCTGCTCCAACTCCAACCATGCAGAAGCAGAAGCTGAAACTCCAGCTCTGTCCCTTACGGAGCAAAAAATAATGGATGCATGCGAAGTGGCAAAGAGCTTGGATGATCCAGGCCTGTCTTCATCGGTGGAAGGATGGCCAGTCTCCAAGATTGCTGTTCTTTTGGTGGACTCAGAGTTGGAGAATTGCTTCTTGCAATTCGGTTCCATCACCGAAGGGGTCTGGTCCCTAATTGAGAAAGATATAGATATTCCCACTAACAACGCCGGTTCTGATACCTGCAAGAAAAGAAAATATACTAGGAGCTCCAATGGATTCCAGAAACTCGCGTTCTCAGCCGTCAAAGATGCAACGGGTATGTGCTATTTGGTTATAATATATATGGTATAGAAACAGACGCATATATATATAGTGGTCTATGAGTTCACTGTTATCATGTTTGTTTGCGGAACAGGTATTGCTCAGGGTTCCCTTGAGGTCTTGGAGACTCATGTCACATATTGTTTAACAAAACTGAAGACAGCTGCTCGCTTCTACATAATCCAGTGCACCCAGCCAGACAACCATGATGTTATAAAAATGCCCCTTTTAGATGCTGTTCAGAGGTCTGTTTCAGAGTAGTTCTGCTTTCCAAACATTGTTCCCTTAAAGATGCTTAGCACGATTAATGATGTATTTATGATAGAACTTGTGCCAGGATTATTTATCTGAATATGTTCTTGCTAAAGAAAGCTGTAAGTTTCTGACATAATGTATTGTCTTTGCTGCTTGTAGCTTGAAAGGCCCTTTGTTCACGAAGAGTTCCAATTGGTGGTCAACGACATCTGTGGTCGAATACTTTCATTTGCTCCCTTATGCAGAGACTCTTTTAGACTGGCTCTCCAGGTATGTTATTTCAGAATCTCAGAGTAGGTTATTTTTCCTCTGATACCCAGTTGTTGTTTGTTTCTATTATTTGCTTATCAACGCTGTGAGAACCACCATCAGTATTGGTCTTTGCCTTTGATTGATGAAAGCAAACAATGTTCTTTCAGTGGGACATGTTTCCTGGAATTTTGCCTGGTCTTTTTTTGGCCTCAATTTATAGCAAGTTTAGTATTTTTACCACTAACTTAAGTTGCACCTTCATACATCTGCATTTCATTATCATTCTGAAGCGGTACCTCTTCTTTTCCTTGTATATATAAGCTCCTCCAGCTTGCAATCTGGAACTCAGGAATTAGTTTTTTGCATAAAAATTCTATTATGCTTGATGCAAAATATGAACATTGTGATGTTGATTCTGCTACATTGGTTTTCAGATGCCCATATTCTGTTCATCAATTTATGTTTGTATAATTTTTGTTTCCCTTTGAGTCTTCCAGGTGCTAATTGCCTTCTTACATTTGGTATTTTATCTTTCCACAGAAAAGGGCTTCTCAAGAATGTAATTGCTGAGGAAATGGAAATGGATGCAATAAATACGATTAGCCACAAAAGCAAGGAAGTCCCTCCAGAGCCAGAAGTTCCAAAACAATTTGATAAGCCTCATCTAAGCGAGGTTGTGACAGACCAAAGTGACAGAAATAGTTTCGATTCCCCAAGACAAAATAACAATAGCAAGTGCTGTATTGGTGGTACAGAAGTGGATGACTCTTTTACAGTTCATTTTCAAGATAAGAACAAGAAGAAAGATGCTTGTGCCCAAGCCAAGCCTGAGATAAATAGAGAAATAACCAAACCTGAAGGAGGGTGCTTGAAGGGCCCAACAAATGGTGCTAAGTTACAGGTTTGATTGTGTTATACAATATATACATTGGATATTGGATCTTGTGCAATATTTTACATGTGGATGTGCAGGATGCTTTTTTCTTGTTGAAATTTCATGTGTAATTAACACCATTTGAGTGTAACCAAAGACAAATATTGTCAGCCATTTTTTAATGTCTATCAACCAAGATAAGAAACTAATTAAAAAGTTGGTTAGTTGCGAACTTTAGGTGTTCATTCTTGCATCAATACTGTTAGAGGATAAAAAGCATTAATGGAACTCAGAAGTCACTGAGCAAGTTGTAATTATTTCATGTTTGTTAATGGTAATTGGTTTAAATCAATAATATATCACTGAAATTATGGCAACAGTTACTGCACTATTTACATAGTCTAGATAGACTAACATCTATTTAAGTGTTATCACTGTAGAGAAGAAACTTGAAATATCAGTCTGGGGACTTTAATGCTTTATTACATTGTTAATCAGATCAAGCTTTTGCCACGCTTACTTGTTCTTAGCTCACTTTGTTTGGTTGTTTGGTTTGTAGGCTGATGCAGATGGTTTTGCGACTCGTCAGATAGATCCAGCACTCAGTGGTGAAAATGTTTCCAATGGAGATAAGGCTTGCAATAATGGCTCTTCAAGTGATGACGAGAATGGTGAAACACCGGTGGTGGCTCTCAAGTCAAATAGAAAATTGTTTGACAAGCTAAGCACTATTATATCTTCAAAGGATAAGGAACTTTCTCAAGCTGCACTAACACTTATTTTAAGAAGAAGAGATAAGCTGGTATGAAATTTTCTTAACAGTTGAGTAACTATGATTATTATGCATGCAATTTGCTTTTTGGATGATGATGGATCCACGACACAATCGAACAGCACGAGCTGTGCACTTTAATTTGACTGCCAATGTTTTAGAGATAATATAATAGGTCATATTGAAGGAACTGTGCTCAGCAAATCTCTTGAAACACATTTCAGGATTGTTATGAAATCTGCAAACTTTGTCTCTTTTTATTATGCTAATCAATGTAAATCTGTAAACTCTCTACGCATATATATGAATAGTTGCAAAAGGATTTATGATCGACTTACTTGTGTCTGCAGTCATTACAACAGAGGGAGATAGAAGAACAGATTGCTCAGTGCGATAAGCATATCCATACAATCTTGAACGGTATACTTGCATTCGAGTCTGTTGCAATTTCTTCCCTGAATGCATCTTGTCTATTTAAGGCTTTAAATTTGTGCGCATGATTTAGTAAGATCAATACGAACTCCAACTTCTCACTTAAAAGAGATGAAACTTGAATTACGTTTGATAGTTATAGGCTGCAATTGGTTAGATGATGTGCAAAATACATTGTTCATCTGTGATAATTAATATCGTAAGCTCACATCTGACTTGTGGGTTTTCTGCTTCAAATGTTTAAAGAAGAAAATCTCTAATCTACTCTGTAATGTGATGAAGTTTCAGCCATTTATCATAAAGTATCATTTAAGTGTACTTGTGAGCTTGCAATTCTTCTTGTGACTTGTTTGCCAATACAGGTGGTGAAGATGATCTGGCCTTGAAGTTAGAGTCTGTCCTGGAATGTTGCAATGATATATCCTCTAGTGGATATTTTCAAAGGGGTATTCAATATCAGGAGGGCCAGTCCTTGCTTCAAAGTTGCAAGAAGAGAAAATGGACAGACCCCTGTGAGGTAAGTTCTCGCCAACTCGTTGCTCCCTTTTCTCATATATTGATGCTTGTATAAAAAAATCATTTTGCTCATGATGTTACCTGGTGTGGTTGATTAAGCAGGAGTTGGATGGCATATGTTACGAGAAAAATTGGATTTTACCAACGTATCACTTGTACGCACGAGACGGTAAATTATCTATCCTTGTTTCTATATCTGCAATTACTGCGTGTCCAAAGAAATTGAAGCTAATATGGTTAGTGTTTGTTGCATGTTAAAGGTGAATTTGAAGCTACTGTGCATGTTAAAGGAACCGATTTCGATTTGGAGTGGTCCAGTAAGGGTGACTTGCGTCTCAAACCTAGAGAAGCAAAAGAATCTGCTGCGGCACACATGTTGGTCAAATTGCAGGACCAAGTTCTAAAGAAATAACAAAGATGTTGCCGGAGGAGATCATAGTACTGTTAGATTCATCAGGACTTTGTGTATTATCCAATGAAATCAATATCTGCTTGACGAAATGTTTCCCACTTTTCTGCTTCTGCAGCTACACTAGTTACTGATTTTAGGCCCCTATAGTTGCAATTACAATATCAGAAACAAGAGTTGGCAAATGCATCCATTTCCAGACTAAATGAATGTTTTGTGGATGCCCCTGGGGATCTGTTGTGTCTTCTAGAAGAACTCAAGAAGTGGCACCAACAAATGAAGGGACCTATATTGTAGGTTGTAGGTTGTCGGCTTGGTGGATTCTTTAGATCAATACACTGATGTAATCATGTACTAGTTAAAAATACATATTCAGTTTTTTTTATAATAAAAAAATAAAGACAATGTTTACCCCTACTTCTTTGCAATAAATTTGTACTTGTATTTCTTTTTAAAAAAATATTTCCTCCAAAGATAATGCTGAAGCAATTGGCTCTTCTACTTCTTTTTTTTTTTTTCGTATTTTATGAATCATTGATTGATACGTTATGGGATTGTTATGGTATCATTATTAATGGACTTATATTAGTTCCTTCAACCTTTCATCTAGTCTCCATCTCTAATGGATTTTCTCATTTTTCAAATAATTTTTGACATTGTGCCCATCTAGGCAATAAGGCGTTATTTAGTAGATTTATAATTTGGTATTAATTTTATAATTAGAAAACGTGCTTCTAGAACTCCAAAGCATCGTTCAATTACCATCCTTCTAGGACTTCAAAACATTATTCGATTACCATCCTCAGTGATGAATGTTTGTAGTTAAAAAGTTCTTCGCAACTTCCTGTAACAGCCCGGGTAAAATTTTTGATTTTTACCGGGACTGTAGAAGTCGTTTTACCGTGATTTACTGTTGAATTAATCTTGGGTAATTAATTCAAGGTAAATCGGGCGCCGTTTTTTTTCGAAACCGAGAGTTTTCCCGCGCTCGGGAGTATTTTTCCTAACTAACCGAGCCTCGGTTTTCAGTTCCGAGAGTTGGACGATACTCGGGAGAATTAATCGGATTTTCCGAACCCAAGTCATATTTTTGGACTCGGGACGGGAAATTACAATTTCGCCCCTGTCCTCCCCTTTTCTTCTTTTCTTTTCTTCTTTTCTTTCTTCTTTTTCCTCTTGTCTTTTCCTTCTTTCCCGCCGCCATCACCTGTGCGCCCGTGACTCGTGCACCCGTGAC
>JAKUCV010000454.1:44397-74887 GCA_028386065.3 Turnera subulata | reverse complement strand
TACCTTGTACAAATAGGCCCTAACTTCTCTTGCTCTTCTTTGCACTTCAACTCTTGATCATATCTTCACTTGAGTACTTGATCACTTTGGTTGAGTGCTTGTTTGTTTGATTTCTTTTTGCTTCATCTTGGTTATGATCTTGGTTTGTCATTTATCAAAACCTGTAATGAATGAACCATGAAGACATAGGTTCTAACAAAGGATGCAACCAAGTCGTCAAAGCTCCAACAGTTAGAGGATGTGGCTATTGTCTATGAGGTCAAAAGTTCAGGTCCTCCACTCTGTGCCATAAAATAGAGGCTCTGAAGAGAAAAATTATTTCAGGTCCTGCATCAGAGCAAAGCAAAAAGAAGAAACTTGAGAAAGAGATCCTATACATTGCCTACGGCTTTGCAACTACCAAAAAGCGTTAGGCCGTGAAGAGCTAGAAACCACAAAAGATGGTCATGTAAATGCCAAAGCATGAAAAAACAAGTCTCTCACAAGTAAATCTAAAGCTCAAACAAAGAAGAACCTCTGATGAACTTGCTCAAGCTAAGAAGATGCAATCAGCACCATACAAGCTCATACAAGGAAGCTCTAAAGGCCACGGAAGGCTTTGTAGGCCCTGCAGGCTCCAAAGTCACGACAAAGGCACATGCCCAGTACATCGATTGCCCACCCAGAAAAAGTGTGCCAAGAGGCCGATGTAGGTCCTATACGCATCAGGTGCTGACCAGCAAAACAACAGAAAAACTTAGCCTAGGGTAAAAAAAAAAAAAGTCTCCCACAAAGAGGTTGCTTGAAAGCCCAATAAGACTAGAAGCTATTCTAAACTTCCACAAAAGCATCAGTTGCCTAAGGGTTCTCTACTAGGGGTCCTGCAAGTGCATAGGGAAGTTGTAGTACTCTATCAAGGTCGTATCCACAGGGACTGGGTTGAGCTTGTTAGTCCTAAATTAGACAAATTAGGCTTGAAACAATTAAACAGAAGTGGATTTTGGCTGAATGTTAATTGAATTCTTAGGCATCCGGGGTGAATTCTTAGGCATCCGGGGTTCACATGTCTTGCTTTTATGCTTTAAATTGCTCCACAGCATCATAACAGGCTGAGTCTGTTTGACACCCTGTGTTTAATAAGATGTCTTCAAGGGCTCCCAACCTAATGTACTACCGACGGCTTTCGATCTTATTGATAGTTCCCTAAGCTTCCATCTACCCCCTGTCACTAGAATAGACGTTCATTTAGAGGTAAAGTTTAGTGTTGGTGCCAAGTACACACAGTCTCTCCCTATTCTCTTTCGAACGGCTAGGAAGTGAAGGCTGACTATTGTTGGTCTAGCTTACTTGGATTCTCCTTTCGGTCCTTCATCAAGCTGCCACTTGATTAAGAATAGGCTTCTCAATAGTCAATCAAGAATCAAATTAAAATGGTATTATCTTCTCGACCGTGCTGTAATAGGCTGAGCCCATGCTGAGCCTGTGTTGAGCCTGTCGACAACACATAATCAATTATATGATTAGTTCTTGCAGGCGCTCTCAACCTATACTGAACCCATTTGTTTTCACTCACAGGTTACTCACAAGATTCTCACTCATCCTAATGCTTTCGCATCGGTCAAACCAAGGGGATTAAGAATTGGTGTCGAGGCTAATTCCTCAATTAATTCCTAACTTCTGTCAAAAGCCAGAAACTAAGGGTAGGCTGTTGAGGTTCCAGTAACTATGGCTTCTCCTTTCGGTCCTTCACCTAGCTACCTATCATCATGCAAGGGTTTGGCCAGAAGTCAAACATGTATCAAGTGTGCAACAACCAAAATAAGAAAAAAGGGTTAAGAGCATAAGATGAGCAATTTATTACATAAAAACCAGAGACATGTTGCATCCCTTCAACCTAAGAGGGGTTGTTTAATTCATGATCAGAATTACAGAAACAAAGGGGTTAAAGGATAGCATGATGTTTGGAACAATCTGGAGGTTAGGGATAACACGATTTTTGCCCAGAAAAGGGTGCAGAATCATGTTTCCCCTTGAAACTTTGTTCCGAAACTTTTGTAAGTTTATGGGTGTTTGATCGATGGGGTTTTCGATGTCCAGTTCTTTTTTCCTTCACCTTATTTATAGGTGTGGATCCTTTTCTTCTTTCTTCTCCCACTTACTGGAAGGTATGGAAGCTGGGCAAGTTGAATCTCAGTTGCCCATCTTGCTCCTCGAGATAAGGTACCATGAGAGGCGTGCCGATAGGGTGAATTCTTCAAATCTGTAGATTTTAGAACACTTTAGGGGAGGATAATAGTTCTTTAATTGCAATATTCCTTGGGTGTAATGATTATCCCCTCTTTCCCATGCCTAAAGTCTTCTAAAATGCTCAGGTTATAATTGCAGAGTTGAAAATTTTGCAAGTGGTGAAGCTCTGTGCAATCTCTTTCCATTCTTCTCCGTAATTGAATTCAGCTCTTCTTGCGATTGATGTGGTGGCGTGATGGTTTTATAGATCAAGGAAAAGGTGGTGAAATCCAGTGGATAACTTGTGCTTGGAGGGGGATTCGTGGCCTTTCAATGATTCTGCAATGAACAACAGGCTTGAAACAGGCTAATGCTGTGCCAGAGGCTGTTTCTTCAAATTCTCCAATAAAATCTTCAAAATCCTTCGAAATGCACCTGGAATCACTAATCATACAGTAAGGGATGGAATTTAAGGGAATATGATGAAATAATGCAAAGCAATGCATATAGTCATGATAAGTTGAGTGTAAATATGTCTAAAATCATGCCTAAAACTATGCATATTTCATGTGCATCAAAATACCCCAAACTGAAAATTTTGCTTGTCCTCAACCAATCAGAGAAGAAATGAAGGCATGATTTTGAAAGGAGGCAAGGACAATTCCAATACATCAGATTTTCACTAGGTTTCTCCCTTGTGGTGTCCCAATTCAGGCATACTCTTATTTTCCTTCAAAACTGCATTTGATTCCAACCAAACTCCTTGTCAGTAGTTTTTTGTCATAAAAATCACAGGAATAATTTTGCAACTGGCCTCCATTCCTTCTGCCATATGAGGGATTCAGTTAAAGATTGAAAAGTGAAAAATAATACCTCACATGCAGACCCATTACCTCTTATCTCTACTAATGTGCATAAGTCATCAAGTTAGGATCACTAGGACTTTATCTATGTTGTATTGAGGCTGGGTGAGGGTTGTCAAAGGAAGGTGAATGGTTTTCGCAAAGGTCAATGGGTTGTGAACTTGATCCTTTTGTTTTTGTTCATGAACAGCCTGAGACTACGTAGAGGCTGTTTGACTTCGTATTTTCTGCGGTCTCATGTTATTCAGCAACTGTGTCCCAATGCTTCAGCCACTCTTGATGTAACCACTGACTCCAATAAATGGATTGGTTTTGTGTACTTTGATTGGAGTATCATTTTCCAGATGTTGCCCTTGTCCTTCCTCCTTCTCTTTCTTTATTTTTTTATTTTTTTAATTTTTCAGGGGGAGGATGGAATACATGCATTTGGTGGCATTCTAATTTTTGTACTGGCTGAGTATGGGCAATCTCTTTCTATTCTTGATCAAATCTTGCTCAAAGGCTCATCGACAAGGTGAGACTGTTTGAAAAAGTTTGTGTTCTTAGACACTGATGGCCCCTACTGGCTGGAATGGGCAGGGTGAATGAAAGAAATGGGGCCATCATATTCGGCCCAAATGGGGTTGCAAGGGTTTGATGAGTGAGGTGTGGGTTAGTGTAGTCTTTCTGGTGTGCCAAAGATGGCCTAGATCCTTTCCTTGCTTGAAGACTCTGCTTTAAATTTCGCCTTGACAGAGGTAATGGCCTGTTCTAAGGTATACAGACTAAGCCTGTTTAGAAAATTCTTTAACAGGATTCTTCTCATCTGACAGAATTCATGAGATGCAGTTGCTTGATTATTCCTGTTCTACTCATTTTGCAAAAATAAGACAAGTCATGAGATTAGAATCTTAGCCGAGTTAAATGGAAAAGGAGAAGGTGCATAAATTTAAGGATAAGCTCACACTGGGAGAAACAAAATAAAAATAGAAGAAATTTGAGATTGCATTGAACATTAGGAAATACACAAGGCATAAAATGGCAAAATTGCACCCTAAATACCCGAAAATGAAAATCTACAGTGTCTTCACTACAAAAACTAAACAAAACAGGGTGCAATACCACAACAAATAAACGCTAAGTAAACACACAACTGAAATCCAAAATACTAGTCTAAGATGGATAAACACAGAATACCCCAAACTGAAAATCTGCAGTGTCCTCACTGCAAAAACTAAACAAAATAGGGTGCAATGCCACTACAAACAAACGCTAAGTAAATACACAACTGAAATTCAAAATACTAGTCTAAGATGGATAAACACAAAAATACTCCAAACTGAAAGTCAAGCTATGTGGTGTGGGGTTAGTTATCCTAAACTAGACTCTAAGGTGCTGTAGTAATGGGGAGGGAGTGAGGTGTTAGAATAAGACGGAAGTTCGACACAGGCTCAGCCTGTGGTGAGCCTGTGTATGCATCATAATACACTTTTTGCAAAATAATTGAGGTTAACTATCAAAAGGGTGCAGAAGAACTTCCCTGACAAATTTCTGACTTAATGATTCCCTTCTCCATCGATTGCAACACCTGATTATTAAAACAAAAGAAAACACACAAAGAAAAGCAAAACAATCCGAAAGAAAAGTAAAGAAACCTATAAAGTTACCGCACTGGGTTTTCCCCAAGTATGTGCTTTTTTTACGTCTTTTAGCTGGACGCCTTCCTTGTTTAAGAGGTATGAGGATTTTGGCAAGGTTAAATCTCCCTAAAAAGGCCCATGGTAGGGTGACAAATTTTCAACCTCCTTCGATGGGCTATGAATGGGCTAAACCAATCACCATCAATCTCCATCTCTCCATGAGGGAAACAATGAAGAATAGTAAATGGACCAGACCACTTGGATCGTCTTGTACCCTGGAAAAGGACTTGGTCTTCCTTCTTGAAAGCACGCTTGATGTTTTGACCATTGTGCCTTTTTGTGGTTCTCTCCTTGTAAACTACGGCATTCCCATTCTTATCCAAATGAAATTCGTTCAATTCTGGACGAAGAGGTTTTATCTCAATATTTGGTGCAAAATCATCAGCTCCAGTTTCATTGATAGGTGGCTACTGCTGAACAGGCTGGGCTTGTCGTGTTGACTTAATGTTGTCATCAATAGTGTCAACCTAGTAGCAGATGCCGAAGTTCAAATCTGACTTAGCGACCTGGAGCATACTGAAATTCATCGTATTTCCTCTAATTCTCAATGTCTCCCTTCTTTCTCAACATCAATCAAGGCCCTAGCCATGGCAAGAAAAGGTCGCCCTAATATGATGGGTGTGTGGACATCCAATGCCATATCTATGACCACAAAATCAACAGGGATATAAAAATCACCAACCTTCATAGGCACATCCTCTAATACTCCCACAGGATACACAAGTGAGCGGTCAGCAAGTTGGATTATCATCCTTATGGGCTTCATATCTCCAAGGTCTATGCCTTGAGTGATGGATAGTGGTAACAGGCTGACACTGGCTCTTAGGTCACATAGGCCTCCTTCAATCTTCTTATTCCCATTGTGACAAGGTATTGTAAAGCTTCCTGGATCTGAACATTTTGTGAGTGGATGGTGTTGAATGAGAGCACTCCCCTGGGCTGTCATGGCTATAGTCTCAATATCATCAATAGTTCTCTTCTTTGTCAAAATATCCTTGAGGAATTTAGCATAAGAAGGCATTTGTGTGACCACTTCACTGAAAGGTACATTGACATATAACTTACTCAGCATTTCTTTAAACTTATAGAATTGCTTCTCCAGCTTGGATTTGTGGTATACTTCTGGGTATGGGTGAGGAGGTTGGTAAGGATGAATAGTTTGGGGATGTTTCTCAGCTCTTTTGGTGCTAACAGGCTTGGGCACAGGCTCAGCCTGTGTCTGCACTGTCTGTCCAGAGCTGGATGTTGAAGCTTATTCCTCGATTCTCTCCACAGCCTCAGGCAGTTTTGGAACTATTTCTCTTAATTCTCTCCCATTGCGAAGGATCACAGCGTTGCACTGTTCAGTTCTTGGATTCTCTATTGGTTTGCTTGGAAGAGTTCCTTGTAGGCTTGTGGAGAGTGCAGCTTGTTGAGCAATTTAATTTTTGAGAATTCTCTTGTGGGACTTGATTTGACTAATCTCCTCTTTCATTTTATTTTGGTTCTCGAGGATGGATTGCAACATGCTCATCATGTCTTGATGTCCACCTTGATATCCACCATGGTTCTCCCTATGGTACTGAGCCTGTGGTGGATTTCTTTCTTCGTTCGGCGATCTTCAAGAGAAATTTGGGTGATATCTCCACGCTGGGTTGTAAGTATTCCCATATTGATTCTGTGTTTGCTGAATATAGTGGGCTTGCTGGCAACTAGATGTACCGTGAGGTCCTCCGCATCCTTCACAGGTTGAGCCTGTGACTGCAGCTGTCTTGACTTGAGCAACCGCTAATTGCTTCCTGAGGGCTTCTATTTCGGCCTCTAGCTTGGTCACCCGATCTACGCCAATTATTCCAGAGGCTTTGACTCCCCTAACTCTGGTCTTCCTCTTGGACAGGGCTTCAAGAATGGCGACTCCAAGAATGCACCACTGGCCAACTTGTCCAAAGTGTTTTGATCTTCATCGCTTAGGCCACAATAGAATTGCTCAAGTTGCACAGCTTCATCAATTTGGTGGTTTGGGCATCTCCTTAGTAATCCCTTGAAGTGCTCCCAAGCTTCTTAAATTGATTCATCATAGCATTGAGTGAAGCCAATTAGTTGCTGCCTCAAATTTGCAGCTTTGCTTGATGGATGGTATTCCTTCAAGAAAACTTTGATTAGACTGTCCCAGTCAGTAAAATGGCCTACTTCATGGTTGTTGAGCCATTCAAATGCCGCATCTCTGAGTGAGAATGAGAACACTCTCATGTACAACTGCTCCTTGGTCATCCCTGCTATGTTCATAGTACTGCACCCCCGCAGGAAGTTTTGCAAGCGTGAGTTTGGATCTTCAGAGGGTGTTTCTCCAAAGGTGCGCCTTTCCAACATACTCAGCAAGTTTGTTTTGATCTCATATGAAGCATCTACATCTGGAATGGCTATGCTGTTGTGGATTTTGATTGTGGTTGTAGGAGCTGGGACATGGGGATGTAGGGTCGAATAGGCTGAGCCTGTTCAATGCCCTGGTGTGCCATGTTTTGTTGTTTTTTTTTTGTTCTTCTTTCGAATATGGCAGGTTGTCTTTTTGATTCCCTGGTGGAAGAATAGAGCTGGTTGCTTGCTCCTAGTTTCGGGCATGCACCACCTGAAAACTTCAAACATGGAAAAAGAAAGGATTAGATTATAAAAAGCCTAATAAATCAAAATAAAAAGTAATAGAATCAAACGCCAGTCCCCGGCAACGGCGCCAAAAACTTGGTAGGGGTCCTGCAAGTGCACAGGGTAGTTGTAGTACTCTATCAAGGTCGTATCCACAGGGACTGGGTTGAGTCTGTTACTCCTAAATTAGACAAATTAGGCTTGAAACAATTAAACAGAAATGGATTTTGGGTGAATGTTAATTGAAACTTAAATTAAGCAAGAATAAAAAGTAATAGCAGTGTTGAAGTAGGAAAAGATCATAGTTGGTGAATTCTTAGGCATCCGGGGTTCACATGTCTTGCTTTTATGCTCTAAATTGCTCGACAGCATCATAACAGGCTGAGCCTGTTTGACGCCCTGTGTTTAATAAGAAGTCTTGAAGGGGCTCCCAACCTAATGTACTACCAATGGCTTTCGATCTTATTGATAGTTCCCTAAGCTTCCATCTACCCCCTGTCACTAGAATAGACATCCATTTAGAGAAGAAGTTTAGTGTTGGTGCTAAGTACCCACAGTCTCTCCCTATCTTCTTTCGAACGGCTAGGAAGTGAAGGCTAACTATTGTTGGTCTAGCTTACTTGGCTTCTCCTTTCGGTCCTTCACCAAGCTGCCACTTGATTAAGAATAGGCTTCTTAATAGTCAATCAAGAATCAAATTAAAATGGTAATATCTTCTCGACCGTGCTGTAACAGGCTGAGCCCGTACTGAGCCTGTGCTGAGCCTGTCGACAACACAGAATCGATTACAGGATTTGTTCTTGCAGGCGCTCTCCACCTATACCCATTTGTTTTCACTCACAGGTTCCTCCCAAAATTCTCACTCATCCTAATGCTTTCGTATTGGTCAAACCAAGGGGATTAAGAATTGGTGTTGAGGCTAACTCCACAATTAATTCCTTACTTTTGTCAAAAGCCAGAAACTAAGGGTAGGTTGTTGAGGTTCCAGTAACTATGGCTTCTCCTTTCGGTCCTTCACTTAGCTACCTATCATCATACAAGGGTTTGGCCAGAACTCAAACATGTATCAAGTGTGAAACAACCAAAAGAAGAAAAATGGGTTAAGAGCATAAGACAAGCAATTTATTACATAAAGCCCAGAGACATTTTGCACCCCTTCAACCTAAGAGGGGTTGTTTAATTCATGCTCAGAATTACAGAAACAAAGGGTGTAAAGGATAGCATGATGTTTGGAACAATCTGGAGGTTAGGGATAACACGATTTCTGCCCAGAAAAGGGTGCAGAATCGTGTTTCCCCTTGAACCTTTGTTCCAGAACTTCTGCAAGTTTATGGGTGTTTGATCGAAGGGTTTTTCGATGTCCAGTTCTTTCTTCCTTCTCCTTATTTATAGGCATGGATCCTCTTCATCTCTCTTCTCCCACTTTCAGGAAGGTATGGAAGTTGGGCAAGTTGAATTTTAGTTGCCCATCTTGCTCCTCAAGATAAGGTACTATGGGAGGCATGCCGATAGGGTGAATTCTTCAAATCTGTAGATTTTAGAATACTTTAAGGGAGGATAATAGTTCTTTAATTGTAATATTCCTTGGATGTAATGATTATCCCCTCTTTCCCATGCCTAAAGTCTTTTGAAATGCTCAGGTTATAATTACAGAGTTGAAAGTTTTGCAAGTGGTGAAGCTCTGCCCACAGGCTGAGCCTATGCTGGGACTGTGGTGAGGCTATATGCAATCTCTTTCCATTCTTCTCTTCAATTGAATTCAGCTCTTCTTGTGATTGATGTGGTGGCATGATGGCTTTGTGGATCAAGGCAAAGGTGCTGAAATCCAGTGGATAACTTGTAATTGGAGGGGGATTCGTGGCCATTCACTGATTCTGCAATGAACAACAGGCTCGAAATAGGCTCATGCTTGTTAGCCCATGTTAATCAACACAAATATAAGCAAACATATCTAACCAAGTTTGTTAGTCATCAAAATCAATGAATAATAGTTCACTAAACATGATTAAGTATTAATAATCCTATTAAGCCCATGTTTAGGCTAACAATGCTGTGCCAGAGGCTATTTCTTCGAATTCTCCAATAAAATCTCCAAAACCTTTCGAAATGCACCTGGAATCACTATTCATACAGTAAGGCATGTAATTTAAGGGAATATGATGAAATAATGCAAAGCAAGGCATATAGTCACGATAAGTTGAGAGTAAATATATCTAAAATCATGCCTAAAACTATGCATATTTCATGTGCATCATTCTCTTATGAAATTATAAAGATTTCAAAGTCGGCCAATTGTCTAAAGAAAAGCGAAAACCAAGCAAACAAGTTTTCAAGATTACATTGAAAGTCAATGGAAGTCCCTAATGTTCGAGGATGAGAAAGAACTACAAGTCACGTGATGAGGAGGAACTGCAGGTCTTGAAATAGATGAGGTGCGGAAAAACCTCAAGAAGCTCAAATTAATGAAGTTTCAAAAGAATTGGGGAACCAGATTCACCAAATATCCAACAGAGAGCCAGAGGTTCCGAAATTGCCAAAATTCAAAGTCAGCATGAGCTGGCAAGTGGTGGGGAGACATTCAAATTGGGCAATCCAAACCATGTCCAGAGGAACCACAATGGATTATGCGCTAAAACAAGACTTGAAGAGCCTTTAAGCAAAGTGATTAGCTCCAAGAAGCTATCAAGCACCTAGAAGAGGTACTTAATTCTATAAGGTACCAAACAAGAGCCACAAGCTTCCAAGTCCACTAATGAAGGTCTAAGGCACCTAAATTGTAAAAGCTCCTAGTAAAGAACGGAATGTTCGAGAGTTATGAACTATCAAGCATGGTTTTTAGAAATTAAGAAGCATCTGGTGCTGAACAAGCTACGGAGGTACTCATATCCATGAGGAACAAATTAATAGCCACATGAGCCATAAATCATGAAGTACCAAGTAGAGGCCCTAGTATACAAGCCGCACCAAGATACAGGAAGCAGAACCTGTTACACAACATAAGGAGCTGGATATTGCATATTCATCTGGAAAACTAAAAAGGAGGCACTCTAAAAGTAGAAACTCCTCAAGAAACATCTCAAGAAGTGGGTAGCTTGTCCACGATATTGGAAGAGCTAAAAAGAAAGATAGGTTCAAACCTCCCCTCTTGAGGTTCGATCCAAACACTTCATGCTCAAGAGTCTTGGGGGCTAGGACCAGGACATCCCATTATAATAAAAACGAAGGTTGGTCAAAAGCTGCAGAAGCTCGCTTCAAGCAATGTAGAGCCCAAAGTAACTCAGTCAAAGAAGTTACATATGCAGAATGATCACAAGCAATCAAATTCTTGAGCATGAAATGCCCGATCAGTCAGTAAGACAGGTGCTCAACATAACTGTCATGACTAGGGAAGAAAAAGCATCACATACAATGCAAGGCCTAGAATTCAGCTCAAAGCTTATTGCTTTGGATGCATGAAGGAATGAATCAAATCTTTGGGTTGTTTTCATACAAAAACCCTCAAGGCCTACTCATTGAGAGATTCACAAAAGCTCTCTTTGAAAGAATTCCCATCATCAGAAGCTAGATAAAGATGGGAGATCTCTTGCAGTAAGACTTGCAGAAGCCATTGAGCAGCAAATAATCAGGACTTCCTTACAGCAAAGACAAAGAGGTCACTAAAATGACATTCTTTGCAGTACTGGTAAAGTCTATAAGTAAAGCCACGAAGAGGTATGCAAAATCCATTCCACGGGGAAGGTAAATAAACTGCCCCAAAATGACTCACAAGATGAGCAGGAGAGCTAAGTGCTATTTTGACAAGGAGTACTCGTTCAAGACGACGATTAAAGAGCAGGTCCTGGCTGGCTTTCTCGTATAATGAATGCCTACCTTGGATAGTTGAAAAAAATGAACAGGTATTGGAATTAGATGGTTCCTATACCAAATGAGATTGCAAGCATCATCGCCATGAAGCTGTGGAGAGATATACCTAGATCCTCATTGAAGTTGGCATGATCAACCTCAGGCAATCAAGCGAAGTATAAGGTCCTGCTCTTACCAAAATAGGAATGTCCGATTTAGTACTGGCAGAGATCATGAGGAAAACTATTAAACGTCTATTTATTATAAGAGGATATTACTCCCACTCCTCACAAAATGTTCTTAAGATCTAGCGTACTTCAAGAAAAAAAAAAGAAGTTTACAGTAAAAGGTGATAATAAGGTGCTGCAACAAAAAAAATTGGACCTCGATCCATCCAAAAATCTGGTCTTTTTTAGGATAAGGGCAACGAGTCCAAAATGGAGCTAAAGTTGGGAAGGACCATATCAAACTGAAGAGCAAAAGTACCAAGGTTCTTATTTCAAAATCCACAATCCGGGTGCTTACTCTGAAATCAAAGAGGTTCTTCCCATAATAAGCCGAGGCAGTCCAATATGGCTTTGAAAAGGAGCTACGAGTAGCCATGAAGAATTCTAAAATGCAGATCTTTTAAACAAAGGAGCTCTAACGACCTCTCAAAGAAGGATCCTAGAGGTCTCTAGAATGAAGAACCTTATGGTCCTCTCAAATGGAAGTTCCTTGGGACCTTCCCGAAAAAGGGTCCTCATAAGCAATGCTTCTATAATAAGTCTCATGGAGAACTCTTTAAAAACAAATCTCTATAATGAGGGCCTTCCTTGAGAGCTCCCAAATAAGAGATCCCTCATCTCAAATGAAAGTTCCTTGGAACCTTCCCAAACAAGAAACCTCAGAAGCAGTGCTTCCATAATGAGTCTATAAAGACCTTTCCAAAAAAAAAACCTCTATAATGAGGACCTTCCTTAAGAATTCCCAAGTAAGGAATTCCAGGACCAATATTTCATAATGAGTCTGTGAAGACCACTCCAAAGAAGGACCTCTACAACGAGGGCATATAATGACATTGCATGCAAAGCAATGGAAGAGAAGGTCTACGTGGTGTTTTCCACAAGACGAAAATGCTTTCTCGCATGCAAGTTGGACTGTCAAAAGGAAGAAGAAGCAGAAAGCAAAATTCAAGAGTTGAAGAGTTACTCCACAAAGCGTGAAACCTAAAGAACCAAAAAGGTCTCTATGCCCCAAAAAAAAAGGTGAAACCAACATAGGTTCTCTTCTTATATTCCTTCAAATGATTCTTGCTATTTTTTCTTACAAATAAGGATTTTCCAAAATTTTGTTGTTGCTATTGACTGAAGGAGTTCTATAGCTCTGTTGTCAAACTTTTATCAAAGCCTTCTCCTGGAGGAACCTAATGATAGAAGGCTCAGAAGGTTAAGGTCCTCCAAACTAAGTGCCATTGAGAGAGGACCTGCAAAGGAAAGACCTAAAGGAAAGACCTCAATGGAAGGTCAACAGCTCTCCTTGCAAGGTATAAGAGCTGGCAGTATCAACCTGCTAAAGAACGCCAGTCAAGCATCCAAAGTAAGGGCTTAAACCGCACACTCATAAGTTGGAGTCTCGCATGTAATTCCCAAAGCCGCGGCCTAACCCCTGTAATCACTTTCAAATGAGTAATACAAAGTTGCGACCTAACACGTGCACTACAAAGTTGCAGCCTTGCCTATGGAATGACGCATAGCAGCAAACACAACTATTCTCTAGCTTAGAATCTCCATCAGGAGTCCGAAAGAAGGAGACCTTCCCAAGAAAAGGTCCGCAAAGGAGATCCATAAAGACCTTAAAAGTCAATGGTTCTAAAATCTCCAAAGACCTTGAGTCAACACAGGCACCAAAAGGGCTCCAGGCTATGCTCCTTAAAGACCTCTAAAAAGAAGGTCCATAATCTAAATGAGGCTCCTTTGTAAACATGTCCCCAAGAAATGGTCCCTAAAGACCCCTGAAATCAAGATTCTTGACCTTGAAAATCAAAGGTCCCGAGATCCCCAAAAATTTTAAAAATCAAAGATCTCAAAATCTCTGAAGACCTTGAAAATCAAAGGTCTCAAAGCTCATAGGCCACAGTCCTCAAGGACCTCAAAATTTAAGATCCCTGACGTTAAAAAAATCAGAGATCTCGAGATCCACAAGGACCTTAGGTCCCAAAAAAGCTCCTTAGCCACTGTCCTCAGCGAACTAAAAAGTTAAGATCCCTAAACTTAAAAATCAGAGGTCTCGAGATCCACAAAGACCTTGAATCAGGTCCCGAAAAATTTTAAAGGCCTTGAAGTTTAAAGATCTCAAAAGGTGGTGTTCAAAAAAATCCTAGAAAGCGGACATCTCTAAAGATCTTTAAAGATCCCAACTAAAAGGGCCACTCTAGACAAAGATCCTTAAAGACCTTGAGGATCAGAGGTCTCAAAAGTCTCATTCATTTCGTCTTTTAAAATTAAAAGCCTCAAACGACCTATAAAATAAGGTCCTTAAAGACCTAAAGGTCCCTTAGGATCTTGTAAATAGAAGTCCTTGAAGAAATCAGAGGCCCCAAGGTCCCCAGCAACAAACCATGGACCTTCACTTCACATTCAGAAAAGACGACTACAGGCCATGCAGCCTATATTGGTCGCAAAGTAAGACGATAAAAGGCCATATAGCTGGTTCTAGTCGCAAAAACAGGAACGATCTAAAAAGATTGCATAGTAAAAGATGATCTAAAGAGAAAAATCGCATAAATGAAAGATGACAGTGGCATGATAGCCCAAGTAAGCCGCATATTCAAAGAAGGACGACAATATATAGCCCGAGTATGTTGCATACTCAGAAAAAAGAAAAAAAGAGAGAGAAAGACGACCAAGGCTAACTAGTCCAAAAAATAAGGTCGCATATCAAGAAACATACGAAGAAGGTACCGCATTCTGAGGTCCTCTTTGCACCGTGAAGGCGGCACCCACTTTCAGAGATCCTCTATATATCAGGTCCCCTCCTTATGTTGAAGGTGTCTTCATTTAAAGGACCTCCATATCAAAGGTACCAAAGGATACACTTCTCAGGTCCAGAAAGGAAGACATCTATGAGACGACAACAAAGCAAAAAGTCCCATTATAAGTAATTAATAAAGGCTTTATACAAATTTAAGACAGGCCTCTCAGGTCCGAAAGAAAAGTGTAGAAGCTGAAAAGCGCACCACATGAGCTCTAAAAAAAATCCACCACTATCTTACAAGAGGATCAGTTACACAAGGGGGCTTTATGAGCTCTCAGCTTTAGCAAATTGGAGTTCGAGCCAATTCCACATTGGTCTTACAGTGAGCTTATAGCTGAAAATTCTATAAGCACAACTCAAAACCCAATATGTTGGAGCTCATGATCAGCAAAACAAGGCAAGCTAAGACTTGAAGATGACAAAAGAGAGCACACCTTGGAAGTAATAAACTCTCAGGGAAATTGTGTAAGGAAAATTGCTACACAATTTCCCTTAGAGTTGGGGGCTTGTGATGAGGAATGAAATAATCCAATCAAGGCCTAAAAGCCCAATTGAGATGAACTTCAGGACCAAGTCTAGGCCCAATATAGGAGTCCAAGTTTAAATCCAATACAAAAGGCCCAGGACCAGTCCAGCTAGCTATTTTGCCAGGTGGAAAATATGATGAGCGTTATAAGCCTTACATGGAGTTGAAGGGACAACCAGAGTAATTGCTCCACCACAAAAAATCCTTATAAAAAGGGGGCAAGATTAGAGTTTCAACACACCAAATCCTTTCTCCACTCTTAAAACTCTCTCTCTCTCTATGCTCTCTCAAATTAATAGAGAAAAATCCCTTTTGCTAACTTAGACATCGGAGGTCCTCCCAAGGTCACAACCCTGGACTTCCCCGGGTCCTTCTTGTTAGTCTTGCAGGTGCTACAGGCATAAAGATCAGATCCTTCGGGTAGCAGGAGCACGTCCTCCAGGCATTGAGATCAGATCCTCCGGATGTCAAGATCAAGCCAAAGCAATCATGCCAAGAAGAATTCACATCTATACCCCGGTAAAAAATTCATTTTTTACAGGTGTCAATGTGTAATCAATCAGTTATGAAATGATTTAGGGGAGTGATGATCAAGTAATTGAGTGATTCTGGGTTGATTAAGGATTGATTACGTGGTAGGATCAAATCAGACACCCCCATAAGCTTTGTTTGCTTGGAGAAACTCTACTTCTCCAAACCTAGAAACACTTTTAGGGCAGAAACTCTGGAGAAATTCCATAGGAAAGCATCAAGAAGGAAGCCAGAAAGAGAAGAATAGAAGGGTGAAGTAATCAAAAGCAATCCGGGACCAAGAGGGTGGGAAATCCGAATAGAAGAACCCGATGCAAGCAGCCTCAGAAAATAAATCATATCTCGGGTTCTAGAAGTCAGATTATCGTGATCTTATACGCTTTAGAAAGCTAAGAGGAAGAGTTACAACTTTGCTGTTGAGACCAGAAGCTGAATCGGTCTTTTGAATTGTTAAAAATCCAGTAAAAGACGACTAAAGATTCTGTCCAACAATCGAGATAAGTGTTCTACCTCTTTTAATTGCGCACGCTATTGATTAATACTTGCTGGTGATTTGATGATGCTTTTTTGGATTATATGATTATTGTGATGTTATGATAAGAACGGCGTGGCCTTTGAAGCCCGGTCGCCGGGGTACGTAGGTGGTCTCTAGTGGTGGAGACTCATGGCCAAATACTTTTATTTTCCCTCTCTATTCCAAACCTTCTTCTCCTTCCCCTCCAATTCAATTTTGTTATTTTTATGTGATTTGTTTCCACATTTGCACACCTGCACAAGGCATACTTGTACTCTTCAATTGCATAAGGTTTCGGCCCAACACGGATGGGTGCCTAACACCTTCCCATCCGTGACGAACCCCCTATCCCATGTCTTTGGTTCGCCATGACCATGTTGCCTAAAGGAGTCATTTGAAGGTTTTTTGAAAGTTTTGTCCTTAATAAAATTTGGGTGGTGACTCCAATGACATGGGATTGACCCGAGAAAGAAGGTAAAGGAATAGGTGAATAGGCCCAAGTGATTTTGGGTCGGGTATTCACACTTATTCATGGACGTAGATTGGATGACGGCATGGCATGCCCCGAAGGATGATTTATTGCTGACTTTGTGGATCGAAGCTTAAGGGCATGTCATGCCCGACGTTCGAATAGAATGGAAGCCTAAGGCCAAAGGCCCGTTCACATAGAATAGATTCAGAAACATGGGATGAATCCCGAAGTTTAAATTGTTGCCTCTCTTAGATTAGAATAGAAAACTGAGGGATAGATGATCCCTAAAGTCTTAGAATAGAAAACCGAGGGTTAGATGATCCCTAAAGTCTTATAATAGAAAACCGAGGGTTAGTTGATCCCATGAAACCTAGATTAGATTAGAAACCGAGGGTTAGAAGATCTAGTGAAACCTAGATTAGATTAGAACCCGAGGGTTAGATGATCCCGTCAAACCTAGAATGGAATGGGAACCAAAGGTTTAGATGATCCCTGCAAACATCATAGTAACCAAAGGGTTAGATGAACCCTACAAGTTCTAGAATAGATTGGAAAACTACGGGTGTGATGATCCCTATTGAACCACCTAAAATAGACTCAAGGGTTAGATGATCCTTTGACCTCTTCGAAACCTTTCCCCAGCAGAGTGCAGAACAATTAAAGGGTTAAATGACTCCCTCTCAACTCGTGTTTTCTTGGGATAAGATGATTCCCATACTTACCCTCGGGATTAGATGAATCCCAACATGAATGAACCCGGGATTAGATGACTCCCAAAATCTTCATCACATCATCCAAAAAATCCCAAATTTGTATGTTCTTTGTCTAGCATTGATTCGTCCTTAGTCCCTAAGAAGTCATCAACGAAGGGCATCTGTGAACACCCGAATTTGGACCACATGTATTTTATTAATTTAGACTTTGGATCTGTTTTAAACTTAAGTTTAATTAGAAAATTTAATCTAGGCTAGGAATACGTTGAAGATTTTTATTAATAGATTATAATAATTTGTTCATTAGGACTTTATTTATGTTTTGACTCAATTTTATTTAGATAATTTAATCTTGGGCCACAGTGTGTTTAGAGTCTAAGTTAATAAAATATGGATCCTCCAGAGATAATTGGCCCGTAAAACACTTTCCTTGCAGCTAACTTTTTAGCTCTGATTTTCGTGAAAAAAATTAAATTGCTTTTTAATAGAAAGTGTTTTTATGGTGAAAAGAGTTGATTTTGAGCTAATTGAGTTGTAACGATGTTAATTAGAGTGATTAATAGGGGTAGCCAGCAAGTATGGAGTGTTTCCTAGTCTGACAACTTTGATTCCATGCTGCAAATCAATCAGACTCGGAATTAAAGGCGATTAAAACCTAAAAAAGAAAAAAAACGTGTTACTATAGATAGTGGCGGGTGGACATAAGGACCAAGACTGCCACTGCCGGCGGTCATGTCGCGATGACCGCCCGGCAACAGCGATTATGTTGTACTGTTATGCGATTTTCCTTAATTTTTTGGCCATTTACTCAATCCCACTTATTTTGGACCAGATTTTAGGCAAGAATCCTATCAATTATGAGGTCTACGACCTGTACACTCCCAGAACTCTATAAATAGAGTCCCTATTCACTTCAAACACACACATGGAAAGCTATTAGGCTAGATTATACACATTTTTAGGCTAAAAACAAAAAAAAAAAGACTTGGGTAACTCTATTTCCCCAATTCCTCAATCTTTCTTTCTATTGTTATCCTGGAGAAATTCATGTGGAGTGTAGCATCAACAAACATCCAACAAGTAGGACTCAAGAAGAAATCAAGGTGAAGTTTAGAAGAGGCAAAGTTCTTAGTGGAGAAAACCATCAAAGCAAAATTGGAGCTAGAGGAGGGCTACAAGAGGTAATCCTTGATCATTTTTATTGATTTTTGTTGCTGATGTTTTGATGACATGTTTGCTGATGTTTTGATGTGATTGTTGATTGAGGAATTGTAAGAACTACGTGATCTTAAAACCCCGTCACCGGGGTACGTAGGTGGATTCTAGTAGTAGAATCTCAAGCTCAATTATTTATTTCTTATTGTTTTGTTCTTTAGATTAGGTTTATTTTCTTTGTTGTGATTTTTTTCACACTGTGCACATATACTCACAGGGCATACAATTTAATCCATTTATTGCACAGAGTTTCGCCCCAACATGGGTAGGACGCTAAACCCTTCCTACTAGTGACGAACCCACGAATCCAAAAATCTCTAGTTTGTTAGATCAGTCCCTTAAGCTGTTGCCTAAGAAGGAATAGATGCCTATGGTTTTTTCCTGAATTTTCCCAAAGAATAAAATTTAGGTGGCTACTGTGGGGACCCGACCCAAAATTAGTTGGGCCTCCTCACCTATTCCTTTAAACCTTCTTCTTAACCGATAATCCAACAATCAAAGGAGTCACCACCTTGATTTTATTTGGGAAAATCAAGGAAAAACCATTAAGCATCGGCCTCTTTCATAGGCAACATCTTAAGGGACTGATCATAGTGAATCAGAGATTGTTGGATTCGGGGGTTCGTCACATATGGGAAGGTGTTAGGCACCCATCCGTGTTGGGGCAAAACTTTGTGCAATGATTGAATAAATTTGGATGCCTTGTGTAAGTGTTCAAGTGTGGAAGCAAATCACAACAAGAAAAATAAATATCTGAAATTAAAAGGAAAGGGGGGAAGAAGAAGATTTAGGTTGCATCTCATTGGCAACTTGAGACTACCTACGTACCCAGTGACTGGGGTCAAAGCCATGTAGTTCTAATGGTTCATCCACACAAGTCACATCATCATGTCAATAGCAAACATCTCAGCAACATCAGATAATCAAATCGATAGCAATCAATAAGATTCACAATCAAAAAAGAGGTTAGATTACTTACCTTGGTTGTTGGAAAAAATCTATGAGTCGATTTCTACTGGATTTTAAACAATGAAAATGGTTAATTCAGCTTTTGGGTTCAGCATCAAAGTTGTAGATCTCCCTCTTATCTTTCTAAAGAGTCTAAGATTGAAGCAGCCTGACTTCTAGAACTCGATATATGAATTATTTTCTGGAGCTGCTCTCGACAGGAACCCCAACTCGGGTTCACCACATCCTTGGCTTTCGGATTGCTTCTGATTGCTTCCTCTGCTTGATCTCCTCTTGTTGGTTTCTTCTTGATGCTCTACCATGAAATTTTACCAGAGTTTCTGCCTATAAAAATATTTTTAGGCTTGGAGAAGTAGAGTTTCTCCAAGCACTTAAGCTTATGAGGGGTGTGTGTGAAGAGAAATTGTGTCATTTGAATGTGAAAGGAGGTCCTATTTATAGAGTTATGGTGAGTGCATGGGTCATGCACCTCTTAATGATCAAGATTATTGCCAGAAATCTGGGTTAAAACCGTGTAGAATCAAATTAGAAACAAAAATTGGGGAAAATCACATTTCTAGGGATGCATAACTGCCATGGCCGGTGGTCATCTCTTGGATGGCAACCAGGCCTAGCGGTCATCTATGCATGACCGTCTAGGCCTAGCAGTGTTCGTGCAAAAATGGCTACAAGTGCACAGTGTTGCTATAGTAAACAATGTCGAATCACAAGACTGCAAAACAATACTAACCTCAGGCTCTCGATTGAGTAGGCTATAAACAATAAAAAAAACACCAATCGTGATGAAAGAATAGTGTTTTAAAATATAAAAGGTGAATAATGTAAATAACATGAAATAAAAGAGAGTGAAATATAATCATGAAACAACAAAGTAAATGAACAGAAAGTAAAGAGAATTGATATCGATTATTTAGGAAGAAACGCAGTGGATGAAAACCTAGGTTGTCCGTGGTTCACTACAACCTAGCTGTTCAACAATAATTCAATAACTTGGTAAATAAATTCATCCACCTTGAAGGGCTACCTGACCTAAAGTGTTTACAACTACTGTCACGTGTAGATACAAACTTAACCTAGTCCCAAACAACCCGCTTTCGCTAGTGAAGCTCTATTCTAGGGCGCAGTGTCGCTGTGCCAGGCGCTGTTATCCTCAACTACCCTAAAAATCTCTTTCGACAATCGATAAGTCAGAGGCTTGACATAGAACGATCTGAGTTCATAGTTTCTCCTCTCGGTTCGTCACAAAGGCATCTAAAATAGTGTTTGAGGGAGACCAAGCCGCAGATACTGTTAAGCACTCTATATCAAATCAAAGAAAACCAAGTCTGAATTATAATTCAAACATCAAAATAGTAACTTCATCCCATAAACCTAGATAGAGTATTTAGTTCATGAAGAAGAAGAAAATAAAAATAAAAACCCTAATCGTCATGATACAAAATAATAAACCCGAAAGCTCCACTTTTCTTCCAGCCAATTTTCGTTACTTTTGTTGCTCCAAAGCTGTTACTTTTGTCCAGAAAAGGTTGCTTTTATATCTAGGGTTAAATTCCTAAAAGATAGCAACCTTTTGTGTAGGATTTGGAATAAAATTCCTAGACTTTAGCTCCAAGAATTCCTTCTTAAATCTTCTTTCCTTGCTGGGAGTGTCTAGGTGCATACCCTCTTAATACTCCTGGAAATTAGGTGCAAACCCAAGTAAAAATAGGGACTTCTGTTCAAAAAAAAAAAAGTAAAAATAGGGACTTGATGCCAGTGCCAGCTGTAGGGGCGCTGTTAGACAGCCGATTTGTACTGGAATAGGGCACTTTTGCAGCGCCTCAATAGTTTTGGGCCAAAATTGTCAAATCTCCTCCAGAATAAAAGGTTCTCTGAAAAAGAAGGTCTAAAAGCAGATATTTTGTCGACAGCGATGCTGTCAGCTATTTGAACTATTCCTGCAGCAGCGGCGCTGCTGAACTGAAAATCGCCAAATAAGTTCCAAATTGCGCCAAAAATGCACCTGAAAGCAACCAAGGGTAAGGAAAGATAGATTTTGCATGAAAAGAAATGATTTAACATCTAAATGCATGAATTTATGATGAATGGAAGGTCAAAAGATGACATTGTGCGTTGTAAAAAGTATGTAATTTCATGCACATCAAATTCCCCCAAACTTGAACCTTCGCTTGTCCTCAAGCAAAAACACGAATCAGAACATAGACGAAATGATGCTGCGGAAAATTTCAAGTGCTTTCTCAAATTAAACACATCAACAGCAACTGTCACGCACGCGACAAAGCTCACTGCTCAATATCCTGTACATTCTTTTGAAAGAAAAATAATCAGCTCTAATCCAGCCAAGTTAACAGATACAAAATGTCAAAAGAAAGCAGTAAGTAAGCATTTAATCATCAAAGTTTCTCATGCCAATAAGTTAAATTAAGTACCATGGCCAAAAACATCTATCTCATAAGCCGACTTAGATTTTCAATCTCCACTAATGGTCATCAAGGCAAGCAAGGAACAACATGTCTTTCTTGGTCTTGTAATGGGGATAGGTTAGGCCATCAAAGAAAGGGAATTAGATAGGCTAACAACAGCTCCTTACCTTCAACAATTCTAACTCAGATAGCTTCTTCTTCAATTTAAGTTCTCAAAACAAGAAAACCAGAATACTGGAGCACATATTGAATATAGGAGATAATCTGAGCAAAAGATTTTTCAATAATGGGTACCTCTTTTCACATTTGATTTTGATTTTTTTTTGTGTACCCTATTTATAAAACCCCCTTGATCTTACAATCAGTACAATACAATTCTCCATGTCATTGAATTACCAAGCTTCAATGAAAATTTTCGACAAACTCCATCTTTTTCACCTAGCAGCGACGCTGCCTCAACGCTGTCATGCTAAAAATTAGAACTAGGAAAGCAAGCAGGCAAGGTCGGGCTAAAAATTCAAAGAACAATGTGCTTTAAAAGCACTATGATGGTCGTGCAAGGCTAAAAAAGCTAAGGTGTGATGATGTGGGTAATATTAAAGGAAAATCGACCATCATCCTAGGCTCAAACGGGGTTGTCAGATAAAATAATGATATAGGTAGGATAAAGTGAAATTAAGCTCATCAAACAAAGCCTATATCATATCCTCAAATATGCAAAGATGATAAAAATTTAGCCTCGAAAGAAAAATAAGAGTCGGTTTTAAAATATTCAATAGTAGGTACTGCCCAATGTTGTTGAAAAAAGATTGGCACTTGTTACCTTGATGGGGTTATGATTACTACACTGAATTTGATTTCACATCCTGCACAAACTAAACTTAACTAAACGCAAGCCAAAATCAGTTATGAGCACATTAAAAATAATCAGGAATCGAAACAGTAAGTAAGCAGCGGCACTGTCAACATGCTGCATTAACGAATAAATTGGGAAAACGCATATAAAGGTCCAGCAACATACACAACATAAGTCATTTGGCCATAAAACAGAATGCAAATGCAAAACATGACAAAGAAATGCTAATTTCTGCCTCCCCCAAACTTAAATTCCACAGTGTCCTCAATGGGGCAGAAATTAAGCACAAAATACATAAAAACAAAAACATAATGATTCGTGCTCAACTGTCACAAATGGGTCCTGCAAGTACACAGGGTAGTTGTAGTACTTTATCAAGGTTGTATCCAAAGGGACTATGTTGGGTCTGTTACCCTTGAAGTTTGATAGGTTAGGAAAAAGAAATGAAATAAAGTGGTTGAGGAATTAAGTCGAAAATAATCAGTTGGAATAAAATTAACGATGAGATAAAAGCAACGAAAAATCAGAATGAGGTAGGTCTTAGGCATCAGGGGTTCTCATGCCTCGTTTTCATGCTTAAAATTGCTCAATTGTGCCGCAACAGGCTGAGCCTGTTTGACGGCCTGTGTTTAGTAAGATGTCTCGAAGGGGCTTCCAACCTGGAGTACTACCAACGACTCTCGATCTTATTGATAGTTCCGTAAGTTTCTATCTATCCCCTATCACTAGAGTAGACATCTTCTTAAAGAGTAATTTTGTTGTTGGGGCATGTTTTCCCACAGTCTCTCCCTATCTTCTCTCGAATGGCCAGGGAGTGAAGGTTGGCTACTGTAGGTCTAGCGACCTGGCTTCACCTCCCGATCCTTCCCCAAGTTACTACTAAGTCGTAGTAAGCTTCTCAGTAGTCAATTGGAAATCAAATTAAAAGGGTTTTTATCTCCTAGACTATACCTTGACAGGCTGGGCCTGTGGATAACACGGTCTAGTTATAAAGGTAGGTTCTTATAGGGGCTCTCAACCTACAGCACACCCATTTGCTTTTGCTCACAGGTGCCTCCCAGGATTCTCATAAATCCTTAGAGATTCCGCACCGGTCAAACCTAGGGGGTTAGGTACTGTGTTGAGGCTTGTTCCTCATTTAGTTTTCAGCCTCGCAAAAGGCTTTAAGGCAAAGGGTTGGTTATTGATGGTCCAGTAGCTATGATTTCTCCCCTCGGTTCTTCACCATGCTACCTGAAATCATGCAAGGGTTTGATCAAGGCTCAAGCATAGATAAGGTTCACAACAACCAAATAAGAAAATTGGTTAAGAACATCAAATGAGCAATCTATTATAATCGAACAAAGGACATGATACACCCCTTCAGCCTAAGAAGGGGTTGTTTAGTTCATAATCAGAATTACAAAAATAGATTGGATAAGAGTTAACATTAAGTTCAGAATGAATTGGAAACAAAAGGCGACACGATTTCTACCCAAGAAGGGAACTGAAATCGTGTCTCCTTAAACCCTTGGTGATTCTGGGTTCTTCTCTTGTCCAAGAGTTTGTGCAAGTTTTTGCTCCCTCAATTGATCGATCAATTTCTCGATGCCTTCATTCTTCAAATTTTTCTCCCTTTATAGTCACGGCTCAGGCCCTTTTTCTCCCTCTCCCCACTTGCTTGGAGGTGTGGGGTTTGAGCAAATTGGCTGCCCACGTGCCTGTCAGGATGTAGCGCCATAGGAGGGGGGTGTTTGCAGAAATTCGGCTGATGCAGGTGAGCAGAAGACCTTTTTTGGAGAGGTTACTGATTCGTTAAGTGGATTTTCTCAAGGAAGAATGAATACTACTACCTTATCTTCAGGAATTACTCTGATGTGTTCAGGATATGGTTGCAGGTGCCAGTTCTGCTCTGCTGCAAGTGGCGCGAATTTAATATTCGCTTCGCTCATTTCCGGTTTCTGCAAATTCCACAGGCTGAGGCTGTGTCTGAGACTGTTTGCGATTTTTCTTGATTTATCCTCGAAATTGACTCCAGAATCCCATGTGATTAGCAAAGTGTTGCTGTGGCTATGTGAGTCGAGGTTGAGATAGTGGAATCCAGAGGATAGTCTACGGTTGGAAGGGGATTTGTGGCATTCAACCGAATTGGTAATGTATGGCAGGCCTAAACAGGTTCCGAAACAAGCTCATACTGTGGAAGAGGCTGTTTCTTCGAATTCTTTAGTAAATCTTCCGAAATTCTTCGAAATGCACCTGTGGTCACTAATCATACAGTAAGGGATGGAGTTTAAAGGAATATGATGAAATAATGCAAAATGAGGCATATGATCATGATAAAATGAGATTAACTGCATCGAAAATCATGCCTAAAACTATGCATATTTCACATGCTTCAAAATACCCCAAATTGAAGATTTTGCTTGTCCTCAAGCAAACCAAAAAGAAAAAGGAGGCATGATTTTGAGAGGAAGTAAAAAAAATTTCAATACATCAGATTTTCACTAGGTTTCTTCCATGCGGTGTCCCTAATTTAGGCATCTTCTTATTTTGATAATTTAAACCTCAATATGTTTGAATCTTAGGATTAATGAGATGATTTGGTCTTAGGATAAAATATATAATAAGGTTTATTTACATTAAAATATATTCCATTTCATTACTTGGGCTCTTTTGGCTATTTTTAACCCTATAACATTGAGATGATTTATCTTTGGGTTAGGAATGGGTTTAGGGGTCCAAGTTAATGAATTCTCCAGAGTTTATTCAGCTAATTAACACATTTTTTGCAGGTTAATTTTAGTTCTGATTTTTGTGGAAAATCAGAGTTAAATCATCATTAATTAGATCTTGTGTTTTTGGTATGATTTTGGCCTAAATGGATGTTAATGTGAATCAATCAATTAGGAGATGATTATGGGGAGTACTAATCAAGAAGAGGAGTGATTCTGGGTTCATTAGGGGTTGATTACGCGGCAGGATCTAATCAGGACAGAATTAGGGGGATTGGGGGCCGAAAATGGAAAGAACGCACAAATTCGGGAGGACCTGGCGGCCATCTCGGGATGTCCACCGGGACCTGGCGGTCATCAGTGCCCAGAATCTCCGATTTTGTCGATTTTCATTCCTAATTCGATTCTACGTGGTTTTGGACCAGATTTTCGGGCATAATCTTCACCATTAAGTAGGTCCACGCCCCTAGGCTTCCCAGAGCACTATTAATAGGACCCCTCACACACATTTCAAGGGATCACACACTTTTCTCACATGCACACCTATAAGCCTTGAGTGCTTGGAGAAACTCTACTTCTCCATGCCTAGAAATACATTCTTTAGACAAAAACTCTGGAGGAATTTCGTGGGAAGCATTAGCAAAAGCCCAACAAGGAGAATTCAAGAAGAGGACCAACCATAGAGCTTAGAAACGGCAAGAAGGTGGGTGTAGAACTCGACCCATTGCAAGGAGCTAGAGGAGGGCTACAAGAGGTAACACTAAACCCTTTATTTTTCATTGATCTTTGTTGATTATTGCTGATGCTTATGATGATGTAAGTGGCCGATTTGTGCCATGTTTAGAACTACGTGGCTTTGACCCCGATCACTCGGGTACATGGGTAATCTCGGTTTTACAACGGAATGCAAGCCAAATCTTCTTCTTCTCCCCTTCTCTTTACTTTCCACACCTACACACTTGCATTTCATAACTGCACATAGTCTCGACCCAACATGGATGTGTGCCTAACACCTTCCCATTTGTGCAATAGTCGAATCTTGTGTGCCTTTTACTTGTCATCGTAGGCGCCTTGCATTCGTGACAATTGATGTGATGCCTTTACCGTTAGAGGGCGAGGGAATCCAAATCCACTACATGCTTTCCTTAAGCGATAATGGTTTGAGTGAACCCGTTTCTCGTTGCTTAGCAGTGATGGGGATTAATTGGCCTTGGACCTCACGCGATATCCTTTATCACATGTGAGTAGGTCAGCCTATCCCCTACCGGCAATCTCTAGCCCCCAACCAGCTGCATACCCTGAGCATCTCATGCATATTGAATCAATAAGTGGTATGTGCATTTTTGTGTGATTATTATTGTGGATTTGTTTATGTGTAAATAGAGTGCTTTTTATTTATTGTGTGATATGTGTAATTAGTGGGACCACTGTGCCAACTCTACGTACGGGCAATATTGCATAGTATAATTTGATGAGTCACGTAAACGAACCCTAGAGATGTAGGTATATATATCTAAGCCGATGATAAATTTTTGGTGTTGTTGCCCCAGTTGACATACATGTCTTGTCGGTCTACCATGTTTTAGGGAATCCCCATTTGCATACGTTGAACATTGCATGACATACTTTTCAAATCAAACAAATCGAGTCGAGGTGCATCATCTTTGTTGAAGCTTGAGTTTTCTCAAATAAAAAAAGGAGATCGTTTTCAAAGGAAAGAAACATTTTTTTCGAGTAGGGTTTTCGGGTTTTTTGGGCCCCTATGTTTAGTGGTTTGGCCAATTTGGTACCCCGACATTTTTTTTGGCCGGGCATATACCCCGAGATTGTATGGGCAGGCCAAACGTATACCCCTGGTCAGGCACCTGCTGACGTGGAGGTTGCCCGGGGTATTTGCGCGTGTTATTGTAGCAAAACGACGTCGTTTTAGAGGATTGGCTTTGAATGAAGTGGGCCCCACTAAGCCACCTGTGTCCGACGTGGCATGAAACGACGTCGTTTACTCACTTAAAACGACGTCGTTTTGCTACAATAACACGCATAAATACCCGGGCAGCCTCCACGTCAGCAGGTGCCTGACCAGGGGTATACGTTTGGCCTGCCCATGCAATCTCGGGGTATATGCCCGGCCAAAAAAAATGTCGGGGTACCAAATTGGCCAAACCACTAAACACGGGGGCCCAAAAAACCCAAAAACCCAGTATATTCCAACATGTTTTCCACCAATTATTGTTTGAAATAAAACAAAGCCTAAGTCTAGGATTCTTAATGGCCATGAACCGAATTGACTGAAAATCCTACCTTTAGGACACCATGAGTGAAAAAACTAATTTTTCAATTCCACCAATTGCCATGATTAAAGAGAATTTTGTTGATGGATGGCCAATGATGACTCTTGGAGTTTCAAATTTTCTGTGTTGCTCAACCCGACATTTGCTTTTCTAAACTCCCTTTGCCTGTTTCTTTTTTCGAAAAAAACTTGACGTTAACATTTACATTCTAGAACAAATTGCCAGGCCTTTTCAAAGCGAATTTCTCATATAGATGCTCGATAAAGGATATGATTTATGTTAGTTAGGAAAGGCTAAGCTAGAGGGGGGGTGAATAGCTTTAGACCTAAAACTGAAAATATTTGTAGGAAATAAAATGCGGAATTGAAAGAATGAAGGACAAGCAATTTATCCTGGTTCACACACACTCTACTAGTGTGGCTAATCCAGCCCTTCAAGTCTCACATGAAGATTTCACTATCTACGTTAAGCTTACGGGTGCTTAACAAACCGTTACAACCTAGGAATTCTAGTCACAAGAATCCTAAACCTGAAAGTTCAAGTCACATGAACTTCAGCTCTCTTGCTTGAAGATACCTCACTTCAAGACTTTTCACACAAGAAGATATACACCTCTTCTTGGGAATCTAACCAAGAGAACTAACCACCCTTAAGGTGTGTAAGTACACAATCACTCAAACAAGAGACTCTCTCAAAGAGTAGATATGAGTTATAGAATTTAAGCTCTAAAAGGCAACTCTCAAATCCTTAATAGGATATTGGCTCAATAGAAATTGATTTGAATGTATGAGATGAATGCTTAAATGTTGAGAGTTGATTCACCTTGAAACAGAGCTAAAAATGCTCAATTTATAGCTCTGAAAAGTTATAGAGCAGTTTTAAATCCACCCAAAAACAATCTTAAACAAAGCATAGTGGGTGCTAAAAAGTTGTCTGCTCAACGGCTAAAACATCGATGTTTAAAGGTAGAACATCGATGTTTTGCCCATTAAATTTGAATTTTGGGCTAACGGTAACTAAAACATCGATGTTCTCAAACCCAACATCGATATTATTTTGATTCTGTGTAAAAACCTTTAAAGCTTCATATGAAGAACATCGATGTTTTGAAAGCCAACATCGATGTTATTTTACTTCTGTCAAAATGAGATGAAAACTGATTCTTGAAGAACATCGATGTTTAATTCACAACATCGATGTTATTTTGCTTCTGTGAAAAAAGATTAAAGCTGACCATTGAAAAACATCGATGTTATGGAATAGAACATCGATGTTGTGCTTATGCAAAAGTGTTTTCAAATGCAACGGTCATGAGAACATCGATGATTGGGAAGCCAACATCGATGTTATTTGCCTTCTGCCAACATTTGGAAAAATGGTTGAAACCAAGAACATCGATGTTTGGGATGCCAACATCGATGCTATTTGCCTATTGCCGTTTTTGAAAAATTGTTCAAAGGTAGGAACATCGATGTTTAAATCATAACATCGATGTTATTTTGGCTCGGCAAAATCAATTGAAACTGACCATTATGGAACATCGATGTTACAAATGGGAATATCGATGTTGTGACTAGTTTTAAAAGCAACGGTCACTAGAACATCGATGTTTGGGATTCCAACATCGATGTTCTGAGCCTTCTGCCTGTTTTGAAGAATTGTGCAAAGGCAGGAACATCGATGTTTAAATCCACAACATCGATGTTCATGGCTCGAAAAACATTTTTATGCTTGGAAGTATGTTATGTTATGCATGAGCAAAAAGCAAAATTCATCTTATTTTGAGCCAATGTCCTAGAAGAGTTGAGTGTTATACCTTGTACAATTTATGGATCTAACTCTTCTTTCTTGGCTCTTCAATTCTTGTGATCATTCACTTTGATCCTTTGCTTCTTGATTGGTTTCTTTTGCTTTGAGGATTGGTTTGACTTCATTTCTTTTTGCTTCATCTTTGTCATGACCTAGAACTGGTTTGTCAATTATCAAAACCTGTAATGAACCATGAGTTCTAACAAATTCCCCCTTTTTGATATTGTCAAACAACTAGAAGTATATGCCAATATTAGAGGTATATGTTAACACAATAATTCCCCCTATATATTTCAATTTATGATTCCCCCTATCTAGATGCATATACTTCTTCTTATCATCTAGATGCATATACTTCTTCTTATCTTCCCCCTTAAGGTATGACTTATAATTCCCCCTTAAGTTCATGCATATGGCAAAGTATTTTATGGAAAATAAAGCATAAAGGTTAACGAGGATAAGGGTTTAGAAAGATGATTCCTATTTTGCTTCAATCTGAATTGATCAAACATCAATGTGTATGATAACAACATTGATGTTGTTGGTTCCACCAGATTTTTGTTCCCCCTATCTTTTGGCCTTAGTGAGGGGTACCGAACATCGATTTTCTGTCACCTCTTGGTCTGATTTTGCACTATCACTCAGTCTTGCACTTCCTTCGAAATTGAACAAGTGTGGCCACTTTCAAGAATTTGGATGCTTCTTTGGTCATTTGCTTGGAGCATCCGCAATCAAGGTACCAAAGTACTCTTGATGCCTTCAAGCATACCTGCAAAGCAAATCAAAATGATTTTGGTACCCAAATCTTTTTGGGTCCTTGAGAGTGAGTAGATGCATGCTGATAATGAGCTTCTTGTTGTGCCCAATGCCTATGTCTAGTGAAGCACACAGGAGCAATGTGTCCTATCCTATTACAATAATGGCATATGACATTTGGGTTATGTATTCTCCTAGGTTGATAATAGTTATTGTGTTGTCTATGTTTGTAATCTCTACTAAACTTGTCTTGCTTAAGTATAACTTTATTTTCCCTAGGATGAGGCTTGGGTTTCCTAGGTTGAGGCTCAAATTTCTTCCTAGTCTTAGTCTCAACTTCTTTCTTCTTAGGTTCATTTTTAAAACCTACTCCATGCCTAGTAGATTGCAAGTTGTCTAGTATGGAGTTCAAGTTCTTTTGAGGTGTATTGAACCTATTTAATGTAGTTTCAAGTTTTTCAACTTGATTCTTTAAGGAGT
>JAKUCV010000454.1:0-39988 GCA_028386065.3 Turnera subulata | reverse complement strand
TTGGGCTAACGGTAACTAAAACATCGATGTTCTCAAACCCAACATCGATGTTATTTTGATTCTGTGTAAAAACCTTTAAAGCTTCATATGAAGAACATCGATGTTTTGAAAGCCAACATCGATGTTATTTTACTTCTGTCAAAATGAGATGAAAACTGATTCTTGAAGAACATCGATGTTTAATTCACAACATCGATGTTATTTTGCTTCTGTGAAAAACGATTAAAGCTGACCATTGAAGAACATCGATGTTATGGAATAGAACATCGATGTTGTGCTTATGCAAAAGTGTTTTCAAATGCAACGGTCATGAGAACATCGATGTTTGGGAAGCCAACATCGATGTTATTTGCCTTCTGCCAACATTTGGAAAAATGGTTGAAACCAAGAACATCGATGTTTGGGATGCCAACATCGATGCTATTTGCCTATTGCCGTTTTTGAAAAATTGTTCAAAGGTAGGAACATCGATGTTTAAATCATAACATCGATGTTATTTTGGCTCGGCAAAATCAATTGAAACTGACCATTATGGAACATCGATGTTACAAATGGGAATATCGATGTTGTGACTAGTTTTAAAAGCAACGGTCACTAGAACATCGATGTTTGGGATTCCAACATCGATGTTCTGAGCCTTCTGCCTGTTTTGAAGAATTGTGCAAAGGCAGGAACATCGATGTTTAAATCCACAACATCGATGTTCATGGCTCGAAAAACATTTTTATGCTTGGAAGTATGCTATGTTATGCATGAGCAAAATTCATCTTATTTTGAGCCAATGTCCTAGAAGAGTTGAGTGTTATACCTTGTACAATTTATGGATCTAACTCTTCTTTCTTGGCTCTTCAATTCTTGTGATCATTCACTTTGATCCTTTGCTTCTTGATTGGTTTCTTTTGCTTCGAGGATTGGTTTGACTTCATTTCTTTTTGCTTCATCTTTGTCATGACCTGGAACTGGTTTGTCAATTATCAAAACTTGTAATGAACCGTGAGTTCTAACAATTTAGGCCCTCTTTGCTCAAGCCCGCAAGCCAACAAAAAGCCTACCCGGTAGCATTATCACTTGGTAACCCTCTTTGAGCCCATGACGTGATAGCCAGACTTTCTTTGATTACACACATCGACCCACCTTTAGCCCTTGGAGGCTTCTCTACGGCTATCATATATTTCCCTTCCAAGAATCATACCTTCTTCAAAACCCATTGGGAAGATCACACTCTGAGCTTTTTTCAAACAATTTTTTATTGATGACAAGTGCACATGAGCCTCAACTTTTACACATCCAAGATGGTCGGCGCAACAAATCGCTCCAAGAGCATTATAAAAGGCCGAAGTGTACAAACGGAGGAATAGCCAAAGCCATTCACCGAAAGTCGTTCAAATATATCGAAGAAAAATCATCAAAATTTTCCAAAATTGATTTCGGGAAATCCAAACAGCAAAGAAGCAAGTGTGTGCAAAAGCAATTGATTTGGAGCAAGAAGAATTTCCTCAAGAAGGTCAAGCCAAGTTGGATGTTATCTCAAGAATTGTGCTTTAAGAATATCTTTTGTTTTCTTGATGGGAGCTCATCCTAAGATGTCGTTTTGAACTTTGAATCCCTCACTATCCTTCTTTGATAAACCTATACACATGACCCCATTATAACCCTCAATGAAAGACCTATTGATCCTTTTTAGAGTATCTATACATAATAGTGGAGTTTAGACCTGGGATTTGCCTATGGGATTTCTTTTTGAAAATTTCATGACGTCAAATCATACTTACATATGGGATCTTTCTTTGCTCGGGTTTTTATTCTAAAATGTTTTTTTTTTCAACTCTTAAGAGTCCTCGATTCGGTGTCTTGATCTAAGTTCCCTTTAGACGGTGATTTGGTAAAGATTTTCAAAACCTTTGATTTGAAGCGTCTTATTACTATTGGTTTTGGCCATTCATGGGGTTCTTGTTGAAAAAAACATATATTCATGGCCATTGGGAGTCCTTCACGTGAAGCTTTTGTGATTTTAGATGGGTAACTCACGTTTTTCAAGTTTCTTAACTTCCACCTTCGGCTTGAATGATTTTCATTGCTCATGCATCATACTAGGGGCACATGCATCCAGACGCACTATGTAGAAAGCACTTGCATCCATACATGTAGAAGTAGATAACGCTTGCATTCGGAGTGAAAAATAAAAAGAGAGAAAGAGAAAAAGTGGAAGAGAAAAAACAACATGTCATGGCATCATATAGACTATGGGCATCCCTCATGCATTGAAAAGATAAACACATGGTAGACACACTCATGCATCACTTACATGGATTCTTTAGTAAGGTAGACTTGGTTGAGGGTAAATGATCAACAAAAGTGAAAACATCTTAAATTCGTCATTTGATGTAGAATTACATTTCCTGGGGTTAATGACTGGAGGGACATGGCATGCCTGAATTTTTTGATGACTTTGTCTGTGGAATAATGGGCATGCTATGCCCGCACACGAGAAGTGGACATTACGATCACCTATAGAATCTAGGGGCACGGCGGTCCTCCGGCTTTTGGATGATTAATGTTTGATGTCGGGCATTCCTGAGAAGATGTAAGGCCCAATTATTTATGAAATTAATGTGTGTTGTCTTGGGCATTCAAGGAGATGTAAGCCCCAACTTTTGTTGATGAGTCGAGATGTGAGTTTGGGCATTTCAGGAGATGTAAGCCCCAACTTCTGTTGTTTTATGTGATGAGTTTGGGGCATTCTCGGTAGAACGAGACGTAAGGCCTAAACCTTTTTTTGTGAAATGATGCCAGGGGAATGCTACCCTATGGTTTGAATTGTGTGATTTTCGGGGCATGCTACCTCATTAGAGTTGATGTCTGATCATAAGGGCATAGCTGCCCATGTTTTTTGGAATAAGTGCACAAAGGACATAGTTGCCCTAGTTTTTCGAACTTGAATAAGGGGCATAAATACCCTAATTTTTAAAGTTGAATAAAAGGCATAGCTGCCTGGAGTTTTGAACAAGAGGGGCATAGCTGCCCTAATTTTCTGATGTTGAAAGAAGGCATAGCTGCACGCATTTTCGAAGTTGATTACGCCATGGGCATAGCTGCCCAAATTTTTTTATTTAAGTTTATCAAGGGCATAGCTGCCCGAGGTTTTATATATATGAGGGGCATAGCGGCCCGAAACTTTTGAGTGGATTTTAAATCAAGGGTATAGCTATCCAAGTTTTTGAAGTGGAAGGGCATAGCTGCCCAAGTTCATGATTACATGGAGGGCATAGCTGCCCGGATTTCTTTTGATTTAGATACATCAGGGGCATAGCTGCCCAAGTTTTTAAGCACAAGGGGCATAGCTGCCCAAGTTTTTTTCATTTGATTACTTGGAGGGCATAGCTGCCAAAGTCTTTTTAGGTTGAATGCGTCATGGACATAGCTGCCCGAGTGTTTATTTATCGCACAAGGGGCATAGCTGCCCGAGTTTTTTGAATTTGATTGCATTAAGGGCATAGCTGCCCGGATTCTTGGAATTGATTCTCTCTTCGGGGCAAAGCTGCCCGAAATTTTGAATTCGATTGAATGACGGGTATAGCTGCCTGAGTTTTTTGAATTTGCTTGCGTGAAAGGTATAGCTTCTTGGGCATAGCTGCCCGTATCATTGACAAGGGCATAACTGCCCGGATCTTTGGAGTCGATTTTAAACCAAGGGCATAGCTGCCCTAGTTTTTCTTTGAATTTGATCATATAAAGGGCATAGCTACAAGGGTCTTTTATTGCATCTAGGGCATAGCTGCCCGTGTTTTTGAGTTTATTGCATGACGGGCATAGCTGCCCGCTTTTTACTTTGATCACTAAGGGCATAGCTGTCCGAAATGTTGAAGTTGATTGGGCATAGCTGCCCGAATTCTTCAAGATAGTTTCAAACGAAGGGTATAGCTACCAAATTAACCACACTCTTGGGGGCATAGCTGCCCTAGTATTTTGTAAATTTTATTAGGCATAGCTGCCTGGACATTGGAGATGATTAGGGGCATAGCTGCTACGACATTTTGAATTTATGGGCATAGCCGCCTGAAATTTTGAGACAATTTTTAGGGGCTTGCCTGCCCTATTTTTTTAAAAAATTTTTACTGAACCTTGGTAGTGTAGCTGCCCCAGATTTTGAAACTAAGAGCGTAGCTGCTCAAAATTCATGACGCACACCACACATTTATCATTCAAATTTGGTTGTTCATTTCTTACGTTGTTTCGTCCTTAGTCCCTAAGGACTCATCAACGAGGGGCATCTGTGAACACCCAAATTTGACCCACGAATTTTCTATTAAAATTGGATTTTAAACATAATTGAACTTGATATTGATGAGATGATTCAATTCGAGGATTAAGACATGTCTAGAATTTAATTTGATAGAATTAATATATTTTGATAATTTAAACCTCAATATGTTTGAATCCTAGGATTAATGAGATGATTTGGTCTTAGGATAAAATGTATAATAAGGTTTATTTACATTAAAATATATTTCATTTCATTGTTTGGGCTCTTTTGGCTATTTTTAACCCAATAATATTGAGATGATTTATCTTTGGGTTAGGAATGGGTTTAGGGGTCCAAGTTAATGAATTCTCCAGAGTTTATCCAGCCCATTAACACATTTCTCGCAGGTTAATTTTAGCTCTGATTTTCGTGGAAAATCAGAGTTAAATCATCATTAATTAGATCTTGTTTTTTTGGTATGATTTTGGCTTAATTGGATGTTAATGTGAATCAATCAGTTAGGAGATGATTAGGGGGAGTACTAATCAAGAAAAGGTGTGATTCTGGGTTGATTAGTGATTGATTATGCGGTAGGATCAAATCAGGACAGAATTAGGGGGATTGGGGGCCGAAAATGGAAAGAACGCACAAATTCGGGAGGACATGGCCGCCATCTCGGGATGTCCGCCAGGACTTGGTGGTCAAGCCCCCCATGTCCGCCAGGACCTAGTGGTCATGCCACCATGTCCGCCAGGACCTGGCGGTCATCAGTGCCCAGAATCTCCGATTTTGCCGATTTTCATTCCTAATTCGATTCTACGCGGTTTTGGACCAGATTTTCGGGCATAATCTTCACCATTAAGTAGGTCCATGCCCCTACACTTCCTAGAGCACTATAAACAGGGCCCCTCACACACATTTCAAGGGATCACACACTTTTCTCACATACACACCTATAAGCCTTGAGTGCTTGGAGAAACTCTACTTCTCCATGCCTAGAAATACATTCTTTAGGCAGAAACTCTAGAGGAATTTCGTGGGAAGCATTAGCAAAAGCCCAGCAAGGAGAAGTCAAGAAGAGGACCAACCATAGAGCCAAGAAACGGCAACAAGGTGGGTGTAGAACTCGACCCATTGCAATGAGCTAGAGGAGGGCTACAAGAGGTAACACTAAACCCTTTATTTTTGATTGATCTTTGTTGATTATATGCTGATGCTTATGATGATGTAAGTGGCCTATTTGTGCCATGTTTAGAACTACATGGCTTTGACCCCGATCACTCGGGTACGTAGGTAATCTCGGTTTAACAACGGGATGCAAGCCAAATCTTCTTCTTCTCCCCTTCTCTTTACTTCCCACACCTGCACACTTTCACTAGGAACACTTGCATTTCATAATTGCACATAGTCTCGACCCAACACGGATGGGTGCTTAACACCTTCCCTTCTGTGACGAACCCCCGATCTCATAACTTTGGTTCGCCATGACCATGTAGCCTAAAGGAGTCATATTAAGGTTTTTCCCAAGTTTTGTCCTTAATAAAACTTTGGTGGCAACTCCAACATTATGGGATTGACCCGAAGAAGAAGGTGAATGGGTTAGATGAATAGGCCCAAGTGATTTTGGGTCGGGTATTCAAAGAGAGATTCAGTTAAAGATTGAAAAGTGAAAAACAATACCTCATATTCAGACCCATTACCTCTTATCTCCACTAATGTGCATAAGTCATCAAGCTAGGATCACTAGGGCTTTATCTATGTTGTATTGAGGTTGGGTGAGGGTTATCAAGGGAAAGTGGATGGTTTTCGCAAGGATCAATGGCTTGTGAACTTGATTTTTTGTTCCTGTTTATGAACAGCTTGAGACTGTATAGAGTCTGTTTGACCTTGTATTTTCTGTGGTCTCATGATGTTTAGCAACTATGTCCCAATACTTCAGCCACTCTTGATGTAGCTACTGACTCCATCAGATGGATTGGTTTTGTGTTCTGGGTGGAGTATGATTTGCCTTTGTCTTTTCTCCCTTTCTTTTTCTTTACTTTTTTTCTTCTTCCTATTTTCAATTTCCCTTTTTCTTTTTTATGGGAGAGAGGAGTACAAACTTTTGGTGGCGTTCAAAATTTTGTACAGGCTGAGTATGGCAATCTTGTTTTATGAATTTGATCAGGTCTTGCTCACAGGCTCATTAACAGGGTGAGGCTGTTTGAAAGCAATTGTGCCTTTAGACACTGATGGCCCCTGTTCTGGCTGCAAATGGTTAAGGCGGGATGTGTAGGGTGATTGAATGAAATGGGGCCTTCTTATATTGGCTCAAAATGGGGTAGTAAGGGTTTGATGGAGGGGTGTGGGTTTGTGTGGTCTATAGGTGCGCCAAAGATGGCCTAGATCTTTTCCTTGCTTGAAGACTCTGCTTTAAATTTTGCCTCGACAGAGATAAAGGGCTTCTTCTAAGGTATACAGGCTGAGCCTGTTGTGTTTAGAAAATTCTTTAACATGATCTTTCTCATCAGACAGATTTCGTGGAATGCAGTTGCTTGATTATTCCTGTTCTGATTGTTTGCGAAGATTAGACAAGTCATGAGATTAGAATCTGAGCAGAGTTAAATAGATCAAGAGAAGGTGTATAAATATAAAGACAGGTTCACACTGGGAGAAACATTATGAAAATAACTAAAAATTGGAATTGCATTGAACAAACAAAATAAGATACACAAAGGCAAATTTGCACCCTAAATACCCCAAACTGAATCCTGGTAGTGTCCTCACTACTAAAAGTAGACAAAAAGAAGGGTGCAAATGCTGGGACATGGAAACGTAAAGTAAACAATAGATCAAAAGATAAGAGTTCTAGTCTAAGACCTATAAATACAAAAATACCTCAAACTGAAAGTTAAGTCATATGGTCGGGGTTATGTTATCCTAGACTAGTCTTGTAGTGCTATGCCATGGGGATCAATCATTTCCTGTTCCTCTTGCGCACTGCGGATGGCTTTGCCTCCGGGGGTGCTCTAGTTAGTGCTCTTGCCATATTGAGGAGATTGGTGAGGGTTTCTTGAATTATGACGTACTGTCCTGTGTACTGGTTGTGGAAGTCCCTCATTGCACTAGTCTGGGCTACTGCATTCCTTCTCAAATCAATAATGCCCCTGGAAAGACTATCCCATGGATGCTGTCAATTGTATCTCCTGCTCGGAAATGCAGGCTTGGATGCGCTGGATTCGGGTATCTTGAGCAGCAACTGCCTCTTGTAGGCATTGTTGGTTTTGCGAAATTGGGATAAATTTCTACCCGAACCAGTCTAGCATCAGTTCGAAGATGTCGATGACTTGGTCCCTGGTTACTGGCTGAGCTTGTCTTGGGCATGTGGTGGTACAGCAGGCTGACCCTGTGGCTGGTTCTGTGCCTCTGCAGCGGCATCAGCCTGTTCCTGAGGCTGTGGTGGGGGCAAATTCAGTCGCCCAAGAATGTTTGTGTCTGTCCAGTAGTTCCTTCCTTCTCTTGAAATTGGCCTAGGAACAGGCCATAGTGTCGGGCTAGTGCTGTAATGTTCCCTGCTCCTGGGAGGTACTGTGTGAGACACTGCTGCTGGAATCACCGGAGTATGAAAGAAACTATGTTGAGGGGCTGTTCGTGAACATAAACCAGAGGAAGAACAACTCTTCTGTCTGGACTGTTAGGCGGCTCCTGTTCCTATCGTAGATGTTGTGGAATAGGAAGTGTTGGATGATCCGGAGACTTCTACTGTGAAAGGAGATGGCGCTGCTGCTTGAAGAGTTGTACCCTTGGGAGTTGGAGATTTTATTCCAAAATACCTCGGCGTTATAGTTAGCAGGTCTTGCTGAGTGCCCAGTATTGGGTAATCCAAAAATAGTGTTAAACTGGGCAACTGTCAAGACCCTATTCTCGTTCCCTAGTTGGAAGTGTGCGACACCCTGATCGTAACAGAATGAACTGTAGAATTTGCGGGTGAGGTCCTCGAATGTGGGTTCTCCGAGAGTGATAAAACGCACCCATCCAACAGCCTGAAGATTGTGTCTCACAGCGGCGTGGTCTCCTAGTTGCTGTAGTGCCACCATGTCAACCCATCTACTGATAAGCACAATTTGGTTCTGCGCTGTTACCCAAGCCGTTCTGTGCTCTGAGTTGGCGGGTTGAAAACTAAAGCGGGAAGGGACGGTGGGCTCTTCCTCTTTTTCTTTGTTCTGCGGTTGTGGGCTTTGGGGTTTTGGGAGGTATGAGCACCCAAATTTGACCCACGAATATTTTACTAAAATTGGATTCCAAACATGCTTAACTTAAGGTTAATGAGATGATTTAATTTTAAGTTAAGGCATGATAAGAATTTAATTTAGTAGAATTGATGTATTTTGGTAAACTAAGCCTTTGTGCATCTAAACCCTAGGACTAATGGGACGATTTAATCTTAGGGTAAAAACATATAATAAGGTTTATTTACATTAAAATATATTTCAGTACATTGCTTAGGCTCTTTTAGTTATTTTTAACCCAATTATATTGAGACGATTTATTTTTGGGGTAGGAATGGGTTTAAAGGTTCAAGTAAATGGATTCTCTAGAGTTTACCCAGCCCATTGACACATTTCTTGCAGGTTAATTTTAGCTCTGATTTTTGTGAAAAATCAGAGAAAAATTATCATTTATGTAGAAATGTTACTTTTGGTATGATTTAGTATGAAATAGGCATTAAGGTGTAATTAATCTGTTGTGGAATGATTTAGGAGGGAGTGATAATCAAGTAATTGAGTGATTTTGGGTTGATCAGGGGTTAATTACGCGGTAGGAACAAATCAGGGCTGAATTTGGGGGATTGGGGGTTCGAAAATGGAAAGAACGGGTGACACGCGGGGCAACCGGCGGTCATCTCACGACAATTGCCAGGTGCTAGCGTTCATCCTCCCAAGACCGTCGGCACTGGCGGTCAAGCAGTAGAAGACCGCCGGCAGCGACGGTCATGTCTTCTCAGATTCGCCAAATCTCCGATTTTGTTTCTAATTTCGATCCTACGCAGTTTTGGATCAGATTTTCGGGTATAATCTTCGCCATTAAGCAGGTCCACGCCCCTAGGCTCCCCAGAGCACTATAAATAGGACCCCTCACACACATTTCAGGGGATCACAAGCTTTTCTCACATACACACTTATAAGCCTTCAGTGCTTGGAAAAACTCTACCTCTCCAAGCCTAGAAACACATTCTTAGGCAGAAATTCTGGAGGAATTTCATGGGAAGCACCAGCAGTAGATTAGCAAGGAGGAGTCAAGAAGACGATCAACTATTGAGCTTATGAACGACAAGAAGGTGGGTGTAGAACTCGACCCATTGCAAGGAGCTAGAGGAGGGCTACAAGAGGTAACACTAAACCCTCTTTTTGACTGATTCTTTGTTGATTATATGCTGATACTTTTGATGATGTAAGCGGCCGAAAAGTGCCATGTTTAGAACTACGTGGCTTTGACCCCGGTCACTTGGGTACGTAGGTAGTATCGGTTTTATAACGGGATGCAAGCCAAATCTTCTTCTTCTCCACTTCTCTTTGTTTTTCCACGTATGCACACTTGCACCAGACACACTTGCATTTTACAATTGCACATAGTCTCGACCCAACACGGATGGGTGCCTAACACTTTCCCATCTGTGATGAACCCCTGATCCCATGACTTTGGTTTGCCATGACCGTGTAGCCTAAAGGAGTCACACCAAGGTTTTTCCCAAGTTTTGTTCTTAATAAAACTTGAGTGGCGACTCTAATGTCATGAGATTGACCCGAGGAAGAAGGTGAAAGGAATAGGTGGATAGGTCCAAGTAATTTTGGGTTGGGTATTTACAGGAGGCGATCGCGGGAGGATTTTGGTCTCAACTCCTGGTTGGGGTGGGTTCTTCCAACCCTGCCAGATTAAAGGAGGATGATGGTCTTGTTTGGGCGGTGGCTGAGCGGGTTCTTGGCCGTTTGGGAGGTCGGGTGGGGGTTGCGGTTGGGGTTGAAGGTGGTTCTCGTTCGACAGTCATGTCGATGATGTCCTCTTCGGGGACAGCGGACTTTTTGCGTTTTTGCCATCAAAGGAGTTGGCTGAGGGTTGGTGATGGCGGCTCTTGGTCAGTGAGAGTCGGTTGGTTGAGGTCGGGGATGGTAGAGAGTGTTGGTGGTGGGTTTGGTGTTTCTGGCGCCGGAAGGGCGAGAAGTGCAGGGGTTGGTGGTGGTGTGGCGGCGAATGGTCGGTAGAGTAAGACGAATTGTGATATGAGGAATTGAATGGGTAGATTTTCTGGGTGGAGAATTGGCTGGGGGTTGTATGGTAGGTTGCGGTGGATGAATTCGAAGAGTGGTCGGTTGAGGTAGTATGTGCACATGGAGGGTTGTTGGTTGTTGGAGGAGGAGGGTGTGTTAGGTTTGTGTTTCCCTTTCTGGACATGATGTCGAAGGGTAGAATGGATGATTTTAGCGTTTTGGGTTGCAGGGTGTGAGGAAGGATTTCAAGACATTGAAGATGGGCTGGAGGCTCTGGTTGGGTGTGTTTAAATAGGCAGTAAGGGTGGCGTTTGAGAGACGGGGTGAAGAGGTAGAAGATGAAGAGGGTCGGCATTTCAGTAGGAGTGTGTCAGTTGAGTTAATCATTTGTCGCCCAAATTGTATTTACGTGTGCCTCCTTTTTCAGAATTGTGGGGGCGCATGAGTGACATGTGGAAAGTGGGTATTTACTTGTATTTAATGATGTGGCACGTGATGTTGCAGGTGAAAGGGGTTGAAATTTCCCTTGCACTATTGTGTACAGTAGTTAAGCCGAAACAGGCTGAGCCTGTTTGGGCTTACCAAACTGTAAGATGGGAATTGGGACGGTTTAATTCATAAATATGCCAGCCATTGCCCTTGATCATTTCGAAGAATTTTTCCAATGTCTAAATGTCGCTTGGATACGGGAAGTCAGCTCTCGGTTCAGTTCAGACTAGATCGAAGGTCCAACACAGGCTTAGTCTGTTTGAGTCTGTGTGAGCCTGTGTGGGTCTGGGTTATGCTAAATGCTTGTTCAAAGGATGGATTAGGCTAACAATCAAAAGAGACATAGGAAAACTTTCCTGATAGGTCTCCGACTTGGTGAATTCCTTATCAATGGGACCGCAGCACCTGGTGAATTGTAGAAAAATGCACCATAGGAAACTAAAGAAAATAAAAGAAAAGAAAGGAAACTAAGAGAACTGACACTGTCCGCACTTGGGTGCACCCCAAGTGTGTGCTTCTTTTACGTCTTTTAGCTGGACATTTTGCATCCATTTAGATGGGAGGAGGGTCATGGAGCAGCTGAGTCTCCTGATAATCATTGGCCAAGGTGTAGTAGGGTTTCAACCTTTGTTCGTTCACCTTAAATGGCCCTTTTCGCTCATTAAAGATTTCCACAGCTCCATGGGGGTAATAGTGTGACACTATGAATGGTCCACACCATCTTGATCGAAGTTTACCAGGAAATAACCTTAGTCGGGAATTATAGAGGAGGACCTGGTCTCCTTTCTTGAACTTCTTGGATTGGATGCGACTGTCGTGCCATGTCTTGGTCTTTTCTTTGTACAATTTGGCATTTTCATATGCCTCCAATCTTAATTCATCTAACTCATTGAGTTACAACAGACTCTTCTTCCCTACAGCCTTTGTGCCGAAATTCAGAGCCTTGATAGCCCAACATGCCTTGTGTTCAAGTTCCACAGGTAGATGACATGCCTTTCCACAGACCAGACGGTATGGGGTGGTGCCAATGGGAGCCTTATAGGCTGTGCGGTATGCCTAGAGAACATCATCAAGCTTTAATGACCAGTCCTTCCGCGAGGGTCCCACTGTTTTCTCCAGTATCCTTTTGATTTCCCTGTTGGTGACCTCAACTTGGCCACTTGTTTGAGGATTGTAAGGTATGGCCACCTTGTGTCAAATTCCATATTTTCTTAGGAGGGCCTCAAATTATCGATTGCAGAAATGCGTGCCTCCATCACTTATTATGGACCTTGGGGTTCCAAACCGTGTGAAGATGTTCCTTTTCAGGAATCGCTTCACAACTTTGGCATCATTGGTTGGTGAGGCGATGGCTTCCACCCATTTGGACACATAGTCAACTGCTACTAAAATGTAGTTGTTTCCATAGGAGCTGGGGAATGGTCCCATGAAGTCGATACCCCAAACATCAAAAAGTTTTACCTCAAGTATGGCTTCCTGCGGCATTTCTTGTCTTCTGGATATGTTTCCTGTAAGCTGGCACTCCTTGCATATGACTACCCACTTTCGTGCATCTTTGAACAGGGTCGGCCAGTACAGGCCTGCCTGCAGAACCTTGGAGGCTGTCTTTGTCGCGTCATGATGTCCTCTATATTGTGCATTGTCACCTCTTCCTCAGGAACACACCTTCTGATCATCCCGTCTCCACACCTTTTAAACAGCAGGGGTTCATCCCATAGGTATTTCTTCACCTCGAAGAAGAACCTCTTCCTTTGTGAGTGGCTGATTTCTGGTGGTAGAGCTCCACAGGCAAAGTAGTTAACAATTTCTACGTATCACTGCATGAGCGGTGGGTGACACTGTGGATGGTGGCAATGAGACTATCATCAGGGAGATCGTCATCAATTGGTAGATCTTCCATGTGTATGTGTTTTGAGGGTAGTCTGGAAAGGTGGTCATCTACCACGTTTTCTGTGCCCCGTTTTGTCTCGAATTTCTAGGTCAAACTCTTGTAGCTGGAGGATTCACCTTAGGAGTCTTGGTTTGGTCTCCTTCTTGGTAAGCAGGTATGTTTGGGCAGAAAGGTCAGTATGAACAATGACCTTAGAGCCCAATAAGTAGGCTCGAAATTTTCCAATGGCAAATACCACCGCCAGAAGCTCTTTTTCAGTTGTTGCATAGCTAACCTGTGCCTCATCCAGGCGGCTGGCATTGTAATTTGCGTGGAGCTTGTATCCCTTCCTTTGTCCTAATACAACCCCCACTGCATGGTCACTGGCATCAGACATGATTTCGAAGGGCTGACTCTAGTCTGGTGGTTGAATGATTGGAGCTGATGTCAATGCGGTCTTTATCCTGTTGAAAGCATCTAAGCAAGACTCGTTAAACAAAAACTCGGCGTCTTTACTAAGGAGGTTTGTCAAAGATTTTGAAATCTTTGAGAAATCTTTAATAAAGCGCCTGTAAAAAACCAGCATGTGCTAGGAAAGCTCTAATTGTCTTGACAGAATTTGGAGGTGGAAGTTTTTTAATTATTTTAATTTTTGCTTGGTCTACTTCTATACCATGTCCAGAAATTTTATGTCCAAGAACAATACCTTCTGTCACCATGAAATGACATTTCTCCCAGTTGAGCACAAGGTTAACAGCCTCACATCGTGCCAGGACTGTTTCAGGGTTAGCTAAACATGAGTCGAAAGAAGTGCCTTAAACAGAGAAATCATCCATGAACACTTCCATTATGTGTTCGAATAGGTCATGGAATATGGCCATCATGCAGCGCTGAAATGTGGTTGGTGCGTTGCATAAGCCAAAGTGACATGCGTCTATATGCAAATGTCCCATAGAGGCATGTGAATGTGATTTTTTCCTAAACGCTCGGGTGGATAGGAATCTGGAAGAATCCAGAATATCCATCCAAGTAGAAAAAATGTGTGTGATTAGCTAATCTTTCTAACATTTGGTCAATAAATGGCAAGGGGAAATGGTCTTTTCTAGTGGCCTTATTGAGCTTTCTATAATCTATGCACATTCTCCAGCCTGTGACAGTTCTAGTCAGTATTAGCTCCTCTCACTCATTCTTTACCACTGTCATTCCCCTTTTTTTAGGAACTACATGTACTGTACTAACCCAATTACTATCTGAAATTGGATAAATAATTCATGTTTCTAACAATTTTAAGATTTCCGTTTTAACTATTTCCTTCATATTTTCTTTCAACCTTCTCTGTGGTTCTACTATGGGTTTACTGCCTTCCACTAAAAGGATGTGATGCATACATAGGGTAGGGCTGATACCTGTCAGATCATCGATGGTATATCCACTGCCCTTCGGTGCTTGTTGACAACAGTGCGCACCTTTTCCTCTTCCTTCTGTGAAAGATTAGTTCCAATAATATTGGAAAATGAGGAAGTCTTAGGGTCCAAGTAGATATACCTGAGTTGGGGTGGTAGGGGTTTCATTTCCACCCTTGGTACTTCCCTTGCGAGTTCTGATTCACGAATAGATTCTGCAACAGGTTATACACCAGTCTCAGCAACAGGCTCAGTAACAGGCTCAGCCTGTTGTTCCACAGCATGGGCCTGTGCGTCAATTTCTAGCACTGTTTCTTCTGCCAGAAATTTTGCTACCTCCTGCAGGGCTATTTCGTCCCCCTCAGTGAGTCCATTGACTAAGCATCCAAGCAGCTCATCCTCGTGTATCTCCATCAGTTGGGATGCCTTGACAAGCACATCAACAGGGTCTGGCACAGCATCTACCATGTAGCACTATCCTACTCCGAACTCATTCCTCTGTGCCCTTTGGACATTGAACTCCACTGTTTCTTCACCAAGGCGTAGTGTCAATGTCCCATTGGTGCAATCGATCATGGCTCCTGCTGTTGCTAAGAATGGACGTCCCAAAATGATGGGTGTCCTCGCATCCTCGGTCATGTTCATCAGTACCAAATCTACAGGGATGTAGAAATTTCCTACCTTGACTGGCACATCCTCCAACACCCCCACAGGATACAGAAGCGATTGATCAACAAGCTGGATTGTCATTCTTGTAGGCTTTATATCCCCAAGGTTCATGTCTTGAGTGATGGAGAGTGGCAACAGGCTGACACTGGCTCCCAAATCGCATAGAGCTCCCAATTTTTTTATCCCCTATATTGCAGGGTATTGTGAAGCTCTCTGGGTCTGAACATTTTCTAGGTGGATGGTGTTGAATGAGAGTGCTTCCCTGGGCTATCATAGCTATAGTCTCAATGTCATCAATGGTTCTCTTCTTTTGTTACAATGTCCTTAAGGAACTTGGCATAGGATGGCATTTGTGTAACAACATCACTGAAAGGAACATTAACGTACAGTTTACTCAGCATCTCCTTGAATTTTCTGAATTGTTTCTCCAGTTTGGATTTGTGGTATACTTCTGGGAATGGACTTGGAGGTTGGTAGAATAGAACAGTCTGGGGCTGTTTCTCGGTTCTTTTCGTGCTGACAGGCTCGAACACAGGTTCAGCCTGTGTCTAATTTATTTGTCCCGAGCTGGATGCTGCTGTTGGTTGCACAGCCTATGGCTATTTCGGCACTGTTTCCTTCAACTCCTTTCCACTGCGAAGTGTTACAGCTTTGCAGTGCTCACTTCTTGGATATTCTACTAGTTTCCCTGGAAGATTTTCTTGCTGGCTGGTGGACATTTCAGCTTGAAGAGCGATCTGGTTTTCGAGGATTCTATTGTGGGATTTGATCTGACTGATTTCCTCACTCATCTTGTTCTGATTTTCCAAGATGGACTGCAACATGTTCATCATATCAGAGGTGTTGCCTTGTTGTCCTCCTTGATTCTCTCTCTGGTACTGTGGCTGTCGACCATGACTTTGTCTCTGAAGCTGGGCTTGTCGCTGACTTCTTTCTTCACTTGGTGCTTTCCAGGAGAAGTTGGGATGGGTCCTCCTGGACGGATTGTAGGTGTTCGCATATTGTCCTTGCTTCTGTTGGATGAAATTAGCCTGTTCAGTATCGCATTCAGTAAAGAGGGGACAACTGGAGGTGCTGTGAGGTCCTCCGCGTCATTCGCAGTCTGAGACTGTTGCTGCGGCTACCTAAACCTGTGCAGCTCTTAGTTGCTTGCAAAGGACTTCAATTTCCGCTTGTAGCTTTGTTTCCTGATCTACACCAATCATCCGAGAGGTTTTGACCCCTCTGAATTGGGCCTTTCTTTTGGACAGAGCTTCAAGAATAGCGACTCCATCATTATAGTCCTTGTCCAGGAATGACCCATTAGCCATTTTGTCTAGGGTGTTCTGATCTTCGAAGCTTAGGCTACAATAGAATTGCTCTAGTTGTACAGCCTCATCAATCCTGTGATTTGGGCATCTTCTGAGTAGTCCGTTGAATCGCTCCTAAGCATCACGAATTGATTCAACATAGCGTTGGGAAAAACCGATTAGCTACTGCCTTAGGTTTGCAGCCTTGCTTCATGGATGGTACTCCTTCAGGAAGGCTCTGACTAGGTGTCCCATTCTGTGAAGTGGTCTGCTTCGTGATTGTTAAGCCACTTGAATGCTGCATCTCTGAGTGAGAATGGAAACACCCTCATATATAGCTGCTCCTTAGTCATCCCTACTATATTTACTGTGCTACACATCGGTAGAAAGTTCTGCCAATTTGAGTTTGGGTCTTCAGAGGGTGTCCCTCCGAATGTGCGCCTTTCCAGCATGCTCAGCAGGTTGGTTCGGATCTCGTACGGAGCAACCACATCTGGAATGGCTATGCTGTTATGGATTATGGTAGTAGGTGGTTGTAAGAGCTGTGACATCGGAATGTAGGGGCGAGCAGGCTGAGCCTGTTCAACCTCCATGTTTGCTCCTTGGTTCTGTCTATCCGCCATGTTCTGCTACTTGCGTCTGTTCTTCTTGCAAATTTTGCGGGTTGATATTTCAATTTCCTGGTTGAAGACTAGAGTCGGCTGCTTGCTCCTGGTATAGGGCATACACCTTCTGAAGCCTGAAAACTAGGAAAAAATTGAAAGCCTAGCAAATCTAAATGAAAAGGTAAAGAATCAAGCGCCAGTTCCCAACAACGGCGCCAAAAACTTGATGCGTGCTCTACTGTCATAAATGGGTCCTGCAAGTGCACCGGGTAGATGTAGTACTTTATCAAGGTCGTATCCACAGGGACTGTGTTGGGTTTGTTACCCTTGAATTTTGATAGGTTAGGCAAAAGAAATCAAATAAAGTGGTTGAGGAATTAAATCAAAAATAGTCAGTTGAAATAAAATTAACGGTGAGATAAAAGCAACGAACAATCAGATTGAGGTAGGTCTTAGGCATCAGGGGTTCTCATGCCTCGTTTTCATGCTTAAAATTGCTTAATTGTGCCGCAACAGGCTGAGCCTGTTTGACGGTCTGTGTTTAATAAGATGTCACGAAGGGGCTCCCGACCTGGAGTACTACCAACGACTCTCGATCTTATTGATAGTTTCGTAAGTTTCCATCTACCCCATATCACTAGAGTAGGCATCTTCTTAAGGATTAAGTTTGTTGTTGGGGCATATTTCCCACAGTCTCTCCCTGTCTTCTCTCGAATGGCCAGCGAGTGAAGGCTGCTACTGTACGTCTAGCAACTTGGCTTCACCTCCCGATCCTTTCCTAAGTTACGACTAAGTCGTAGTAAGCTTCTCAGTAGTGAATCTAAAATCAAATTTAGAGGGGTTTTATCTCCTAGACTGTACCTAGACAGGTTGGGCATGTGGATAACACGGTCTAGTTATAAAGGTTGGTTCTTGTAGGGGCTCTCAACCTACACCACACCCATTTGTTTTCGCTCACAGGTGTCTCCCAGAATTCACATAATTCCTTAGTGCTCTCGCACTGGACAAATTTAGGGGGTTAGGTACTGTGTTGAGGCTTGTTCCTCAATTAGTTTTCAGCCTCGCATAAGGCTTTAAGGCTAAGTGTTGGTTATTGATGGTCCAGTAGCTATGATTTCTCCCCTTGGTTCTTCACTAAGCTACCTGAAATCATGCATGGGTTTGATCAAGACTCAAGCATAGATAAGGTTCACAACAACCAAACAAGAAAATCGGTTAAGAACATCAAATGAGCAATCTATTGCAATCGAACAAAGGACATGATACACCTCTTCAGCCTAAGAAGGGGTTGTTTAGTTCATAATCAGAATTACAAAAACAGATTGGATAAGAGTTAGCATTAAGCTCATAATGAATTAGAAACAAAAGGCGACACGATTTCTACCCAAGGAGGGAAGTGAAATCATGTCTCCTTGAACCCTTGGTGATTCTGGGTTCTTCTCTTGTCCAAGTGTTTGTGCAAGTTTTTGCTCCCTCAATTGATCGATCGATTTCTCGATGCCTTCCTTCTTCAGGTTTTTTTCCTTTTATAATCACAGCTCAGGCTCTTTTTCTCCCTCTCCCCACTTGCTTGGAGGTGTGGGGTTTGAGCAAATTGTCTGCCCACGTGCCTGTCAGGATGTAGCGCTATAAGAGGGGGTTTTTGCAGAAATTCGGCTGATGCAGGTGACCAGAAGACCTTTTTTTGGAGAGGTTACTGATTCGTTAAGTGGATTTTCTCCAGGCAGAATGATTACTCCTACCTTATCTTCAGGAATTAGTCTGATGTGCTCAGGATATGGTTGCAGGTGCCAGTTCTGCTCTGCTGCACGTGGCGCGAATTTTATATCTGTTTCGCTCTTTTCCGGTTTCTGGAAATTGCACAGGCTGAGGCTGTGTCTGAGGTTGTTTGCGACTTTTCTTCATTTATCCTCGAAATTGACTCCAGAATCCCATATGATTAGCAAAGTATTGCTAGGGCTACGTGAGTCGAGGTTGAGATAGTGGAATCCTGAGGATAGTCTGCGGTTGGAGGGGGATTTGTGGCATTCGACCAAATTTGTAATGTATGGTAGGCCTAAACAGGTCCCGAAACAGGCTCGTGCTGTGGAAGAGGCTGTTTCTTCGAATTCTTTAGTAAAATCTTCCGAAATTCTTCGAAAAGCACCTGTGGTCACTAATCTTATAGTAAGGGATGGAGTTTAAAGGAATATGATGAAATAATGCAAAATGAGGCATATGATCATGATAAAATGAGATTAAATGCATCGAAAATCATGCCTAAAACTATGCATATTTCACATGCATCAACATACTCCAAACTGAAGATTTTGCTTGTCCTCAAGCAAACCAAAAAGAAAAAGGAGGCATGATTTTGAGAGGAAGTAAAAAAAATTCCAATGCATCAGATTTTCACTAGGTTTCTTCCTTGTGGTGTCCCTAATTTAGGCATCTTCTTATTTCCTTTAAAACTGCATCGTTTCCAACCAAATTCCTTGTCAGTAGTTTTTGTCGTAAAAATCCCAGGGATAATTCTGCAACTGACCTCCATTCCTTCTTCGAAATGCACCTGTGGTCACTAATCATACAGTAAGGGATGGATTTTAAAGGAATATGATGAAATAATGCAAAATGAGGCATATGATCATTGATAAAATGAGATTAAATGCATTGAAAATCATGCCTAAAACTATGCATATTTCACCTGCATCACATATCAAAAAGAGAGGTACTCCCCCAAACTTATTCTGGACAATTCGTAAGAATAAAATGCAGAAAATAAAACGTGAAATGCAAATGATGAAAAATGCATGGATGCAGGGGGATAATAGGCATTCAACATAGCAAATAGTACACATAGCATGGCAAACAGTGCACTGGAAAATAAAATGCAAAAGTAAGGTCTAGTATGCTTCTCTGTTTGCCGATGGTGGTGTGTTGCACTGGTAGTACATGCTGCTTGCCATCACAGTCCTCCTGTCTTTATGGTTTTCTAATTTTTCTGCTTTTTATGGCTGCAAAAACAGTAAAAAAAAAACAAAAAACAAAAATAAAACTAATGGGATGTACTAAAAACAATAAAACTTACCTCGGGTTGCCTCCCGAGCAGCGCTTCTTTTACGTCTTGTAGCTGGACACCTTACAGCTCACATTGCTCATGGTGGCTCAAAGATAAGATGAGGAATCTCTTTCACTAATGATGCTCCAGGATTGTGATGTTTTAGTTTCTGCCCATTCACTTTGAAAGTGTTATTCTCCTCATCACAAATCTCCAAATTACCATTTGGAAGGTAATCAAGCACTATATATGGTCCCGTCCAGCAAATAGAGAATTGGCCATTGGAGAGTTTCAGCCTAGAGTGAAAGAGAAGAACTCGATCACCCACATTAAACTTCCTTTTCTTTCGTTTAAATTTGCATGTTGGAAGCTTTGGCATATCTATATGAGGTTTCTTTTCATCATTAAGTGGAGAGACAGTGCCACTGTGACTTAACATCTCCAAGGCTCGCAATTGCGGATCAATAGCTGGAATGGCTGACAGACATTGTGCTTCCTTCTTTATAGTTCTGTCACCATCTTCTAGTCCATCCTCGCTTGCCAAACAACTCAATCGTGAATCAGGAGTGTCCTTCACAGCGCCTGTTGCATGAATCATATTCTCCACGACATCTTTAACAATATTTACCATATAGCTTGCATTAGATTTTGTCTTTTGGACATTAAAATCCACCCTTTCCTCTCCAACTCGAAATGTGATGTTGCCATCCTTTACATCAATAATAGTACCAACTGTTGCGAGAAAGGCCTCCCTAGAATGATTGGGATCTGCTCATCAAGCTCTATGTCCATGATCATGAAGTCACAAGATATATAGAACTTCCCAACCTTCACAGGGACATCCTCCAACAGACCAATAGGATACTTCACAGATCGGTCAGCAAGCTGTAGCACAATGTGTGTTGGCTTTATCGCCCCAAAGTTTAGCTTTTGTGTTGCGGTAAATGGCATCAAACTTATATTAGCCCCAAGGTCACACAATGCTCTATTGAAGTTCTGGGTGCCAATAGTACATGGAATTGAAAAGCTTCTCGGATCTTCAAGTTTTGGTAGGGGCTGTTGTTTCAGCAACACAGCACTGCGTTCTGCTATAACGGCCACTATCTGTTTCTCTATAGTGCGCTTGTTGGTCAGGATCTCCTTTAGGAACTTTGATAGGTGGGCATTTGATCCAAAACCGTTGTGAATGGGATTTCCAACTGCAGGCCACTGTGTATGTCCACAAATTTCTTGTATTGCTCCTCAAGTCTGCTCTTTCTATAGACCTATGGATATGGCAGTGGGGGCGGGTGATGCGAATCACCAAAGCAAGCTTGGAGACTTGAAGAATGGTGCACGACGTGAGAGCCATAGAGGCAGTAATGGTGATCCGAGAAATGATACACGCCAAGGCGATCATGGAGGAAGCAATGGAGACAAGCATGTAGATGGCAAGCTCACTTTCCGAATCATGTCCAAGATTCGTACTCACAAGAAATTCGAAAAGAGATGGAGGTCAAGTTTGGAGAGGAACTTAAGGAGACGCCTGCATATGTGCTCACATTGAAGGAGTTAGCCATTGGGCAGGAGGACCATAGGCCATTTAATTAATAGATCGACTTATGATTTGATTAATTAAATGGGCTGTCAAATTTAGTTTTTAATTATTTAATTATGATGGACATGGCCCATTATTTAATTAGTATTAGTTTTTGGGTAATTGTCGTCTTGGGCTGGTCATTGATTAATTAGGATTAGTTTTGGGCTGAAATAAAAGTCGTCAAACGATTGAAGCCATTAGTTTAGGTCTATTCGTTTTTCTTCTTTTGACGGCAAAAAGGAATAATCGATATTGTCATGAGCCAATATTATTTGACCAGTTAAAAAACTAGTCAAATTAGGATTTGGTTTTTGCCGACTTGTTGGGGAAGGAATTAGCCGACCTGAGCTATTATATTATAAATAGCTCCAATTTGTGCTGAATTTTATAACACACATGATATTTTGATAATAAAGTTTCCCATTGAGGTTATATTGATTGAGTGATTCAATCTTTGAGAGAGTGATTCTCTTGGTTTATTTTAGGGATTTTGTTTTCTTATCAAGTAATTTATTTGCTTGTGGCGTGTTCAAGATTCGTAGTGATTATTACTCTATTGTTGCCTAATAATTTTATTTTGTTTTGATGTGATAGAGATAGTTGCTGAAACCCTTGGTTGAATTGATTTTCTGATCTTGGTGACTCATTGATAAGGGAGTGCTATTTAGCTTTGTTCTGAAAGTGTTGCCGTATCATCTTCGGTAGCAGAGCTTAGGTATCTTTTCAACTACTTATCCCTTTAATTTTCTGCTGTTAGCTTCTGTTTTTGTCACTTCATTGTCGACGACATTATATTAAAACAAAAAAAAATTGGAGTGAAATTGTGTTGTCGTCTTGTGCCTCAGTTGTTAGTATTGGTTTGGTTTTCAAATTGTGGTTTTCAAATTGTAGTGTTTTGTGAACTGTCGACTATACTATTAAAAAAAAAAGGTGTCTTTTTAATCGACAGATATTGTTGCAAAGTTCTATTATAATATTAAAAAAAAAGATTGTTGGGTGTTCCTGTGAATTGCAACAGTTGACGCATCATTGTTCAAAAAAAAAAGGAGGGAAGGAATGCGATTGTTGTGTTGGGTTGACGATTTGTGTGAACAAGATTTTTGAACCCATTGCTTGTTAAGTGTTACAATCGATTATAAAAAAAAAAAAAAGGAGGAGGGGAAAGTCGATAAGTGGTGATTATTTGCAGCAGAAAATTCGACTGTTTTGACTGATACTTTTCACGGGTTGATTGTTAGGATATCTAGTTTGGGGAAATTTTCTTTGTTTCTTCTTATTTGCTGTGTTTTCTTTTTTGCTTTTCTAATTGAGCAATCTTTGTGTTTTATTGTTCAATTGCTACAATATTCTTCACATGCATTGTCTTGTTTTTGTGTGTGACTGTCTTTTTTTCTTGGAGTTTTATCTTTCGTCTAGAATTTGTGTTGCCTTTCTTTCTTGTTAGGATTTTCTTGATTCTTTCTTGAAGTGCTGCAGGTTGTTTATTATTTGATTAAATATTACTGATCCCAAAGAATAAACACAGTGAGATTTCAAGAGTCGTAAAAGGCGAGTGTGACATCCATTTCCAAGAGAGAATAAACAAGAGAGATGCACGTGAGGAACTTTTTCTACTAACAAGTTTTCTTGCAGGTTTACAACATGGAATATTCAAGATACAGTAGAGGAAGATACTATGAGGAAGAAGAGTTTGATAAACTCAATACAATCAGACTTAAAAAGAAGCCCGAAGCTCAAAAGGTTATCTTCTATACTAGATGTTATGTTAAGGAGAAGGTTTGTAGCTTGAAAGTTGATGCGGGAAGATACACCAACATGGTGAGTACATATATGGTAGAAATGCTAGGATTGGAGTGTATAAAGCATCCTAGACCTTATAGGCTAAAAAGAATGACAAGAGAGAGATCAAGGTAACTAAACAAGTCCTTGTTTCCTTTTCAATTGGGAGGTATTCTGACCAAGTGTTGTGTAATGTTGTGCCTATGGATGAGAACTATCTATTGCTCGATAGACCCTGGCAATTTGAAGGAGAATGGCTCCTGATAGAGATAAGAATAGGTACTCATTATACTTTGGTTATCATAGATTTTTCCTTCGGCCATTGTCTCCACAAGAAGTCCATGAAGATCAATTGCATATTAAAAGTAGAGTGGAAGCATGGAATCTTGACCAATCTAGAGAAAGAGTGGGATGCAATGAGCAAGGAAGAAACTATCACGATGAATATACCAGGAAGGAGTATCTAACTGAAAAAGTTGATACATTTGAAGAGGATATCAAAAAGCTGAGAGCTGACATTATGAAGGAGTTCGAAAAATTGCTGAAGCGTGAGGAAGAGAGGAAAGCTGAGAGCCTTGCAAATGGTGAGCTAAAGAGGAAGGCTGAGAGCCTTGCAAAAGGAGAGATAGAGAGGAAGGATGAGAGCCTTGCAAAAGGAGAGGAGAGCTTAAAAGAAAAATTTGAGGAGAAAGAAAAGAAAGAGGAAGCCGAGAGTGAGAGAAGAAAAGAGATAAAAGAAGCTCAAAAGAAATTGTGTTAAAGGGCTCAAATGAGAGATAAGTGAGGGTTGAATATGAGAAGAAAAAGAGTTTGTTTGTACATTTGTACAAGGAAGCTTGGTTTAAAGCTAACATTAACCCTTGTCTTTCTAGATGTGATGCATTTCTTTTGCAAGTTCCTAGGTATGCTTGTCCTAAAGGATTGTCGGACCTAGGAGAAGATGGATCTATACATGGGGTGTCGATTACAATCAAAAGGGAGCATCAGGTTTTAAGTTCCTTTACTATGACTTTAATGCCTAAACTGGACAACATGATGAGTAATTTGTATGCTTATTTTACTGATTATCATCCACACGAATTACTTGTTTTGCCTACTTTTGAGTTATTCTTTAGGAAGGAACAAAATAATACTAATTGGATGTTGCTTGATCCGGGAGGAAAAGCTAGGCGCCACAAGCTTGGTCCTCTACGTATAATGCTCGATTCACAAGGTGAGTATAGGGTTCATACTACTTTTAATATTGCCGAATTTCCTCCTATTGATTTTATAGGTATCGATTCGAGGACGAATCTTTTTGAGGAGGGAAGGAATGATGCGAATCACCAAAGCAAGCTTGGAGACTTGAAGAATGGTGCACAACGTGAGAGCCGTAGAGGCAGTAATGGTGATTCGAGGAATGATACATGCCAAGGCGATCATGGAGGAAGCAATGGACACAAGAATGGAGATGGCAAGCTCACTTTCCGAATCATGTCCAAGATTCGTACTCACGAGAAATTCGAAAAGAAATGGAGGTCAAGTTTGGAGAGAAACTTAAGGAGACGCCTGCATATGTGCTCACATTGGAGGAGTTAGCCATCGGGCAGGAGGACCATAGGCCATTTAATTAATAAATTGACTTATAATTTAATTAATTAAATGGGCTGTCAAATTTAGTCTTTAGTTATTTAGTTAAGATGGACATGGCCCATTATTTAATTCGTATTAGTTTTCGGGTAATTGTCGTCTTGGGTTGGTCATTCATTAATTAGTATTAGTTTTGGGCTGAAATAAAAGTCGTCAAACGATTGAAGCCATTAGTTTAGGTCTATTTGTTTTTCTTCTTTTGACGTCAAAAAGGAATAATGGATATTGTCATGGGCCAATATTATTTGACCAGTTAAAAACCTAGTCAAATTAGGATTTGGTTTTTGCCGACTTGTAGGGGAAGGAATTAGCCGAGCTGAGCTATTATAAATAGCTCCAATATGTGCTGAATTTTATAACTCACATGATATTTTGATAATAAAGTTTCCCGTTGAGGTTATATTGATTGAGTGATTCGATCTTTGAGAGAGTGATTCTCTTGGTTTATTTTAGGGATTTTGTTTACTTAAGTAATTTATTTGCTTGTGGTATGTTCAAGATTCCTAGCGATTATTACTCTATTGTTGCCTAACAACTTTTTTTTGTTTTGTTTTGTTTTGAGGTGATAGAGAAAGTTGCTGAAACCCTTGGTTGAATTGATTTTCTGATCTTGGTGATTCGATTGATAAGGAGGTGCTATCTAGCTTTGTTCTGGTAGTGTTGCTGTATCAGCTGGTAAGGTACAAGTAATGCTATTGGTTTAGGGGCTGTTGGTTTGGCTATTGCCTCCTGCTTCTCATCTGTTTTGGGCACTACCTCCTTTGCTTGCTTAGGAACGGGATCTGTTAGCTCTTTCCCACTCTGGAGAGTCACTGTCTGACACTGTTCCCTCAAATTTACTGATTGACCAAGCAGTGCACCCTGTGGATGCTTCATATAAACCTACGGATAGGGCAGTGGAGGCTGGTAAGGCACTGGCAGTGCTTTCTTCTTAGGTTCAGCTTCCGGGCAGCGTCACTGGTTCAGCCGGTGCTTCTTGTTTCTCCTCTAATTCAGGTGCTGCTACCTTTGCTGGTTTAGAAACAGGGTCTGGAAATTCCTTCCCACTTTTGAGTGTTACTGCCATGCATTGCTCTTTTGGATTCTTCTCCTGTTGGCTTGGCAGTCTGCCTTGTGGTTGTTGCAGCTGTGCAACCTGATTCTCAATCATCTTATTGTGTTCCTTCAACATGTTCAGCTCCTTATCGATCCTATTCTGCCCCTCAAGCAGCTGCTTCACCATCGAGGTCCATTTTGAGTACCCTCCTTGTTGTCCACCTTGCAGCTGCTGCTGTCCCTGGTTTTGGTAAGTCTGATTGGGATTGGGATGCCATCCATGATTGTACCCATGATAATAATTGTTATACTGTAGATTGGGGCATTGATCGATGAAATTTGTCTCCTCCTAATTGTTCGTCGGGCACGCAAGGAAAGAGTGGAGGCCACTGCAAATTTCACAAACACTATATTAGGCAACGGGTAGTACTTGCGCTACTGGTTGCACATGCTTTGTGGTCAAATCCTTGAGCTGCTTGGAAATAGCAGCAAGCTGGGCCTCCAAACTTTGTGGTTTTGTCAAATTGATGCATACCCCTTTGTGTTGCGACGTGGTTCATCATCATCCTCAAGGTTAAGCATAATCCTCTTGGCATCCTCATATGGTGCATGTTTGAAATTACCTCCAGCAACAGCATTTAGGGTGCGCATGTCCCCTGGAGACATGGCTCGATAGAAAATTCCCAACAATGTGGGTGGATACACCATGTGAGCAGGACAGCATTGGATGATGTCTTGAATTCTTTCCCATGCTTCCACCATGGTCTCTTCATATTTTAGCTTGAAATTGCAGATTTCACCTCAAAGTTCATCCAACTTGGTGTCGGGATAGTATTTCTTCAAGAAAGCTTCCTCCATTTTGAGCCCAAGAGGTGATGCTACTGTGAATACCCGACCCAAAATTACATGGGCCTATCCACCTATTCCTTTCACCTTCTTCTTCGGGTCAATCTCATGACATTGGAGTCGCCACCCAAGTTTTATTAAGGGCAAAACATGGGAAAAACCTTGGTGTGACTCCTTTAGGCTACATGGTCATGACGAACCAAAGTCATGAGATCGGGGGTTCATCACAAATGGGAAGGTGTTAGGCACCCATCCGTGTTGGGTTGAGACTATGTGCAATTGTAAAATGCAAGTGTGCATGGTGCAAGTTTGTATATGTGGAAAAACAAAGAGAAGGGGAGAAGAAGAAGATTTGGCTTGCATCCCATTATAAAACAGAGACTACCTACGTACCCGAGTGACCGGGGTCAAAGCCACGTAGTTCTAAACATGGAACTTGTCGGCCACTTACATCATTAAAAGCATCAGCATATAATCAACAAAGAATCAATCAAAAAGAGGGTTTAGTGTTACCTCTTGTAGCCCTCCTCTAGCTCCTTGCAATGGGTCGAGTTCTACACCCACCTTCTTGCCGTTTCTAAGCTCAATGGTTGATCCTCTTCTTGACTCCTCCTTGCTAATCTACTGCTGGTGCTTCCCACGAAATTCCTCCCGAGTTTCTACCTAAGAATGTGTTTTTAGGCTTGGAGAGGTAGAGTTTCTCTAAGCACTCAAGGCTCATAGGTGTGTATGTGAGAAAAGTTTGTGATACCTTTGAAATGTGTGTGAGGGGTCCTATTTATAGTGTTCTGGGAAGCCTAGGGGCGTGGACCTGCTTAATGGTGAAGATTATACCAAAAAATCTGGTCCAAAATCACGTATGATCGAATTAGAAACAAAATCGACGAAAATCGGAGATTCTGGGTACCTATGACCGCCGCTGCCGGCGGTCGTCCTTTGGATGACCACCAGTGCCGTTGTTCTTGTGGGAATGTTGGCGGTCATCGCGAGATGACCGCCGGTCACCCCCCGTGTCACCCGTTCTTTCCTTTGTCATCCTCCAATCCCCCTAATTCAACCCTGATTTGATCCTACCACGTAATCAACCCATAATCAACCTAGAATCACTCAATTACTTGATTCTCACTCCCCCAAATCATTCCATAACATATTAATTATACATTAACAACCATTTTATACTAAATCATACCAAAAACAGCATTTCTACATAAATAATGATTTAGCTCTGATTAGCCTGCAAGAAATGTGTTAATGGCTGGGTAAACTCTGGAGAATCCATTTACTTGGACCCTTAAATCCAGTCCTAACCCAAAAATGAATCATCTCAACATAATTGGGTTAAAAACAACTAATAGAGCTCAAGCAATGAAATAAAATGTATTTTAATGTAAATAAACCTTATCATATGTTTTACCCTAAGATTAAATCATCTCATTAATCCTAAGGTTTAGGTGCACAAAGGTTTGGATTACCAAAATACATTAATTCTACTAAATTAAATTCTTATCATACCTTAACTCAAAATCAGATCATCTCACTAACCTCAAGTCAAGTATGTTTGGAATCTAATTTTAATTAAATTTTCGTGGGTCAAATTTAGGTGTTCACAGCTACCCGCTGGCAGAGTCTTCAACCATCTTTTTACTCCATCCCTACGCGAAAACTTGAACAAGTGGAGCTTCTTAGCCTCCTCAAAAAACTGCTTATTTTGCACCATCTGAACCAAATTGGCTATGAGCTCATAAGGATGATCAATAGTGGCAATGCAATGGCACAAGGAGGTGCTGCATGTTGGGGCCGCATGAGTTGGTTGATAGGCAGATTCGGGATATTCCAGAATGGATCAACAATGTTGTCGTTGGCAGTGTGTTGTGGTGGCCGCTGCTGGAAAACACAGCCCAGAGGGATGATCATAGGTGCTGGGTTGAGAGGATCAACAGCCACAGGATTGATAATATTACCATGCTCATCCCTCAGTAGATTGTCCTAGCCATTTAGGCCATTGTTGTTGCTAGTGTTGGCCATGCTTGTTGTTTTTGCTTTCTCCATTGCTTTCTACTGCTTTGTCTGCTTGCGGAGGTGCCTGGCAGTGCTTTCAATGTCAGGGATGTGTACAAGTGCAGGGTTTTTACTTCTGGTTTGCATACACCGTTGGTGACACTACAGTGGGCGCTATCAGTAACCTGTCACAAGCAAACAAAGAAATCAGATAACAAAAAGAGCCTAATCAATCTAAAACACTAAGTAGTATTATTTAGCACAGTTCCCGGCAACGGCGCCAAAAACTTGTTCGTGCAAAAACGGCTGCAAGTGCACAGCGTTGCTATTGTAAACAAGGTCGAATCATAGGGATTGCGAAACAATACTGACCTCAGGCTCTCGATTGAGTAGGATATAAAAAATAAAATAAATACCAATCGTGATGAAAGAATAATGTTTTAAAATATAAAAGGGGAATAAAGTAAATAATAGGAAAAAAAAAGGTGAGTGAAATATAATTCTGAAACAACAAAGTAAATAAACAGAAAGTAAAGAGGATTGATATCGTTTATTTAGGAAGAAACGCAGTGGATGAAAATCAAGGTTGTCCGAGGTTCACTATAGCCTAGCTGTTCAACAATAATTAAATAACTTGGTAAATAAATTCGTTTACCTTGAAGGGCTACCTGACCTAAAGTGTTTACAACTACTGTCACGTGTAGATATAAATCTATCCTAGTCCCGAACAACCCACTTTCGCCAGTGAAGCTTTTTTCTAGGGCGCAGTGTCACTATGCCAGGTGCTGTTATCCTCAACTACCCTAAAAATCTCTTTCGACAATCAATAAGGCAGAGGCTTGACATAGAACGGTCTGAGTTCTTAGTTTCTCCTCTCGGTTCGTCACTAAGGCTTCTAAAATAGTGTTTGAGGGTGATCAAGCCGCAGACACTGTAAAGCACTCTATATCAATTCAAAGCATAACGTATCAAAGAAAACCAAGTCTGAATTATAAATCAAACATCAAAACAGTAGCTACATCCCATAAATCTAGATAGAGTATTTAGTTCATGAAGAAGAAGAAAATAAAAATAAAAACCCTAATCGTCATGATACAAAATAATAAACCCAAAAGCTCCACTTTTCTTCCATTCAATTTCGTGACTTTTGCTGCTCCAAAAGCTGTTACTTTTGTCAAGAAAGGGTTGCTTTTATATCTAGGATTAAATTTCTAAAAGATAGCAACCTTTGTGTAGAATTTGGAATAAAATTCCTAGACTTTAGCTCCAAGAATTCCTCTTTAAATCTTCTTTTCTTGCTGGGAGTGTCTAGGTGCATCCCCTCTTAAATACTCCTGGAAATTAGGCACAAACCCTAATAAAAATAGGGACTTGACGCCAGTGCCAGCTGTAGGGGCGTTGTCAGGCATCTGATTTGTACTGGAACAGGGCACTTTGCAGCGCCTCATTGCTTTTGGGCCAAAATCGTCAAATCTCGTCCAGAACAAAAGATTCTCTGAAAAAAAGGTTTAAGAGCAGATATTTTATCGACACCGGCGCTGTCAGCTATTTGGACCATTCCTGCAGTAGCGGCGCTGCTGAACCAAAAATCGCCAAATAAGCTCCAAATTGCGCCGAAAATGCACCTGAAAGCAACCAAGGGTAAGGAAAGATAGATTTTGCATGAAAAGAAGTGATTTAACATCAAAATGCATGCATTTATGATGAATGCAAGGCCAAAAGACGACAGTATGCGCTGTAAAAAGCATGTAATTTCATGCACATCAGGCGGTCCACCCGACCATCCGGGCTTCATGCATTCTTTACTTTTTTTTACTCCAATCCCCCTAATTCTGCCCTGACTTGATCTAACCGTGTAATTAACCCCTTAATCAGTCTAGAATATCCTCTTTTCTTGATTACTCCTCCTCCTAATCCTTCCATGTCTAATTGATACACATTAAACCCCTAATTTCATGCAATTTCATACCAAAAACACATTTACCATTTAAATGATGATGTAATTATGATTTTCTACAAAAAGTAGAGTTAAGATTAGTCTGCAAGAAATGTGTTTATGGACCAATCAACTCTGAAGAATCCATATTCCATTAATTTAGGCCTCTAAATTCATTTCCAACCCAAAAATAAATCATCTCCTTAATGGCTGTCATTCTTTGTATTCTTTTTTTGACTGATCAATAACATCTCAATCGTTTACATCAAAACAAATTGGGTGAATCATAATTTTAATCCTTGTGTTTATCGATTTAGACATTTTTCATCATTGTGTTACAAAATGGACTTTTTTCATCCTTGTATTGATTTTTTGGGACATTTTTCATTTTTTCCCAATTTTCCGAGAAGAAAATGCTGACATGTCAACTAAAAAACAAACACGTCAGCTATATAGACCCACATTAAACTGAAAACACGCAACTCAAATCACACCACCCGACCGGTTTTTGCCTACGGATTTTGGGTTAGGTGTTTTCAGTTTAATGTGGGTCCACATAGCTAAAGTGTCAATTTTTTAATTCACACGTTAGCATTTTCTTTTCAAAAAATCGAAAATAAATGAAAAATGTCCTAAAAATCAACACAGGGGTGAAAATGCCCATTTTATAACAGGAGGATGAAAAGTGTCCAAACCAATAAATACAAGAATTGATTGATCCAAAAAAATTTCACCCAGACAACACGGATATGCCAAATAGCGAGAAGTAAAAGCTCAATTCAGCTGGCGTTGATAATTGAAAACCACTATAATTTGCGATAAAACAAGTTGACCAATCATTCTTTGTTTGAGATCAACTGGCATTGATATTTGAACTCGATTTGACCACAAGAAGCTCGACTCAACCTCTTTTCTTTCTCATTTTTGCTATCGAGTCAAGTTTTCTTCTTTGTATTCTTTAATATCAAGGTATAGGCTTTATTTGTCAAAAAAACTTGGGCTCGAATTGAGCATTATTGGATCCATTATGTTAGCCAGTGTCCATAATCCCTTAGACCCAGACCTATTATCTGAGAATATCCGTTGGAATATTGTGATGAACTTGATATTTGAGATATTATTTTTTACGAGATATAACCGATTTAATTAAATAATATTTTTCGGAATATTAATATGGGCCAAGCGGTACACCACAATTCAGGCCATAGTTTAAACCCATCAACATTTGTTCCAAAAGTAAAGGCCATCAAACCTAAATATTACAAATTAAAAAAACAAAAGTGAAACAAATTGCCTGTTCTATCTCATATATCTAAGGGTAAACTATCTTTTAGGATTGCTATCTCCCGGGCAATATGGGCAAAACTTCCTAGCGCAATCCTTGGTTGCTCAGCTTGAAACACCATCTCCTCACCAAACTCTTCAAGGAGCCCCATACTGTGACGCAAGACTTTGCGACTGAGCTGCTCCCATTCGGTGATTAAGCCATCCTCACCAGTTGACAGTCTTGTTGTTCCATTGGGTGGGAGGTTGAGAAACTTTCCTCCAATACGCTTGAATCTTGAAGCCTCAGGGATCATGATCAGAAGAGTCAGTAGCGCTATAGCTAATTCATTATCTTGGGCAACTCCGGGTCGTACAGAATCCAAAGTTCGGACCGCCCTTCCCATCTGCCTACAACCCAATGCTATGTCTTTCCTTGATTTGTCAGCTCTTCGTATCAGACTTGTATAACTTTCTCCAAAACTTAGGGGCACCGGATTCATGCCAGGAAAGAGACCTTCCCCTCTTAGGAAACAAACAAAGCCATGCAAGCTTTGTGACCAATAACCCACAATGTACATGTCTCTGCCCCTTACCTTCAATATGATAGAATTATTACCATGGGTGAGCTGGATGTAGTAGAATTCTCGAACGGGAGCCAAATCTGCTGAGGGATGAAGGGGATGACTCCTGTAACAAGTATGTCCACCAACTTGCACCAGCACGAGCTCACCACTATTTGCGAACCTACGACCAAACAGCTGTCTAACATCCCTTCGAAATCTTGAAAAACCAGGCCAGTAATTAATGACTTCCCCTTCTGCATCAGTTGTAGGTATTGGATTGTCTTCAATCGTGAAAGAAAGATCAGGGGCAGGAGCGACAGGAGGGTCAGCTACATTGGCCATGTTCTCCAAGGTGAAAACTCAACTGCAAAACCCAAACTCACTTGATTAGCACTAGCTTGCATACAAAATATCTGGGGTTTCTGAACAGGTTTAACACTTTTTTTTGTCGAAAACATAGTGACTTAAATTACCAGCAGAATAAGAGTACAGACAGTGACATATTACATAACAATTTACCAAAGTTAGGACTGGGAAACCGGGGATTGATTTAACGATAACATCATTAGTTATCATCCAAATGCAGGCGAGTCCTACGTTATATTGACAACCAAAATAATATAATAACATAAAAAGAGAGGAAATGATTAAAATATGTAGGTCGGTATCAGGCTACACGCCAAACTGAGCAACCACTTTTCATTTATGTTGCTTGCCTATTTCTACATTTTTTATTAATATTCTATCCAAATGTACGATAACATCATTAGTTCAATCCATTCTCCGTCACTTTGAAACCCATAAAACTAACATACCAGCCCAGGCACCAAAAATCAGCACAGGGCATACACATGTAAGGCCTAAAGGAGATAGTATTAACAGTCCCCAAAATAGACAATCATACACACCACCAATGTTGCAGACGTCAAGACTAGGCCAGGGAGCACACGGCAGAGCATCAAACAAAGGCAAACAAATCAAACAGGTTTAACACCTTGGCTTCCCTATTTGACAAACATTGTATTGAGTACAAATCCAGAACTTAAAATAGCAAAACTACGGCATTTAAAATATAGAGGTAGAGGCACAAGGTGCCATATACAATACATTGGATCCAAGTGAAAAATTAAGAAGACTAAAAATGCTTCTCAAGACATCTCTTACTCAACCGAAACAAAATCCAATAGTATCTCTAATCTGACCTTTTTTTGTCGCTCTAACCTGACTTTTTGTTAGCATGAAAAAAAAAAAGAGTAGCTCTTTAAGAAGATGAGCATGTTTCAATTAACAACCAAGAAGAGCAAAACTCTAGAGACTTCTTTCCAGTCTAAAACAAGTGTTGTGGGGAGGGTTTAAGAAAAGTAAGAAAAAAATAAACTCGAAGAAGAAGACAAAGAAGAAGAGAAAAAGAAGAAAATGAAGAAAATAGAAGAAAAGGAGGAAGGAGAAGAAAGTGGAAGAAAAGATAAACCCAATAAACATACAACCTGCAATAAACCTTAACCGAAAACAGCACATAAACAGGAACCATCATTCAGACGCTAAAAATGATATAACAAAACCATATACACTATGTAATCAACAATATATTACTGTTCCCTAACCAAAAGAAGATAGAGAAAGAGGTGTCTAGAAAGTACAGGTACCAGACACAAGAGATCCGAGAGATGTGATGTTGTTGAAGAAAGAAAAGATAGAGAGTTGTGGTGAGTCTGGTGACCCTTGTTCAATTATTGATGACGAGTTTACTGGAGAGAAGGGTAAAAGTGTCTCAAGCATTCATGGTCTGAACAAGTGCCCTTTCCGGCTTGCTGGTGCCAAGGGCTCGGGTGGTGGAGTGCAATTTGTTACACATTTCTTATTGCCAAAAAGAAACATGTATGCAGTAGAGAATAAAATTTTCGTTTCTCTAGCAAAGAGTAGGGTTAGGGACTATCTGATTGTGTCAGCCGAGCAGCCACTTTTTATTTATATTCCTTGTCACTATTCCACATCCTTTATTGATGTCCCTATCCGGATGTACGGACCATGATTTTGGAAAGGCGACCCTAGCCACATTTTTTTTATTGATACTCAGTGTATTATATTTTTTTTTGATGAGGGATACTCAGTGTATTATATTGAATCATTGATATAATTTTAGAATACTACATGTTAAGAAGCCATATGAAAGAAAAAGAAAACATTAGGACATTAAAAAAAAAAAAAACTATAACCCAACCCCTCAAAGTAGCAACCCCCAAAAAAAATACTATTATTGGTTTGTCTTAGTCCCGAGCTAGTTTTAAGCTCTTATCTCTTTCAACATTAAAATAAATGAGTACTAACCAAAAAAAATTCCAAACAAGAGAGCCAGGAAATTATAGAAACGATTTCAGTTAAACTTTATTATAGGATGCTCTACTATATATCTTTTGGGGATGGATTTTAGAAATGGAAGTGAATGGTGCCTCTTTGTCTCATAAGAAATTAGTAGCATCCTTGTCACATGTGGTCATACGACTTTTGCCAAAGAAAAAATGTGGTCTAGGACTATGTTGTAAAATTACAATAAATGTTGTTTGTGTTTTTCTTTCTCTGCTTAGAAGTGAAAAGAAAAGAAACTTAAAATTATTGAATTGTAACTTACAGATTTAACCTTATGAAGATGTACAAATAAATGTATATGAAGGGTAAAATTGTAAAATAGCAACGTAATTAAAACTTTTGTGGGAATTTTGTTATACCCAAAGCTCAATCTTCTAAATGCAAAAAGAGAGTTTCTAAAAGTGGGAAAGTGAACGGTTAGAAATTTGGAATTGTGTTCTCGTTATAAGCAGCATATTACTAAATCAATGACTCTCACATCAATTTAAAATCATTTCTTGTCTTTCACCAAAAAAATATGATTTCTTGTCAAACTCAAATACCAAAGACCAAGGAAGCAATGCCCACCTCATTGGGTCTTAGTTCTCCACCTACAGGCATGGCAAATATTTTGTACCAGGACTCTTGTTTCTACTGGATATCTCCCATTTCGGTTCAAAAAAAAATGGAGATAGACATGTCATCCTCAATCAAATCAAATCACTTGAACAAGTATAAATTTTTTATTCATTTTATTCCTAAAATGCAGCGAAATATTAATAAGGGAAAAGCAAATATTAAGTCGAAGGATCAAATCAAATCACAATCTCATTGTACAATTCATGATACAAACAAGATTCCTTCTTTTTTTTTTTTATCTGAGAGGGGTAATCCATTTTATTGCACTATAGGAACTGATCTAGAGACAGTAGTCACTTGTACATCCGCATGGATCAAACAAGATTCCTTCTTTAAATTGCTGATGAGTTTGTATTCTCCCTCTAAAAATAAGAAAAATAATGGAGGGTAAAAGTGTCATAGAAGTCTTAACGTATTCACCGAATAAGAAGGTCTCGAAACTCCTCCAGAGCCTCCGCTCTTTTGCTTGCTGGTGCCAAGGTCTTGTGTGGACTGGATTTCTTCGAGTGGTTTTATTATGCATATGTTATTACTGGAAAACACATGTAGAGAATAAAGTTCTGCTCCTTTGGGATAAATAATGCTCCAGGCCCTACAAGATTGTGTTATCATCCAATGCAGGCGAGTCCTACGTTATATTGACGACCAAAATAATATAATACTAACATAAAAAGAGAGGAAAAGATTAATTTATGTAGGTCACATGATTCCAAGCAAAAGGTAAGGTTGGGGACTATCCGAGTGTCACGGTAGCAGGCTACACACCAGACTGAGCAACCACTTTGCATTTATGTTGCTTGTCTTTTTCTACATTTTTTTATTAATATTCTATCCAAATGTACGGACGAAGGATTTGGAAAAGCAGTAGAATAAAGGCATTTTGCTATTAAAGTTATTGTGGTTAGGTATCTCCACATACCAGTCTCAACTCTCAACAGGTTTACAAGGCTTTACTGGAATCTGACTGCCTGGTCCTTGTTAATTTCCTTAATGACCCAGGCTCACCATCTATTAACTTTGGCATGCTTGTCGATGATATTAAGTCTATTATCTCCTCAGGACTTGTAATCTCTTTGTCGTTTGTTAAACGTGAGGCCAATAGGGTTGCTCATACCTTGGCTAAACTCACGTCCTGTTCTTCTGATGTTTTATACTGGCTTGAGGAGCCATCGTCAGAGCTGTGGTGTGCCCTCAATTCCGACTTGTATGTTAATGCTTCATAAATGGCATGGATCTGTTTGAATCAAAAAAAAAAAAGATAAGTAGCTGCTTTTACTTAAAATAAGCATACTCGGGAAATTTTGGGTGGAGCGCTATGGCTTGATTGGCTTCAAGGAGCACAATAATATGTTACCATATTAAAAGAGTATAAAATAGTAATGCCTTGATGCCAGACAAAGGAAATGAATTTAAAAAGTATTTAATTTATATTTGTTGGGATTACTAAATATTTAAGGCTTTTTTTTAGAAACAAATATTTCAGGATTACTGAAAAATCACTATCTTAAATAGGTTATAATACTCATCCTAAAAAAAAATAATCCTAGAGAATACACATAATCACCACACACAAAAAAAATAAAAAAAGATGAAAATATTTAAGTTTAAACTCAAAGAAATCCACCTAATAGAATTAAATTTGTGGGTAATGGTATTCAGATCAACACCGATATCAAAATTCAGAACTTAGAGCGTGGCCAGTATATTCGAGTGGTAGTTGATGTTAATCTTAGCCAGCCATTGACGGGCAAAGTCGAGCTCGATGGGGAGGAGTTGAGGGTCATTTATGAGGGTTTACATGTATACTATTATAATGACTGTTATGGCACCAAACCTCAGCACGTTCTACAAAATAATTAAAATTTTTGTTCATTTTAATAAAATAAGAATATCAGTTCGAGAAATATAGATTATAAAATAGAGGATAAAGATGTACAGGTGCGTACATGCATGTGACTGAATCTTTTCTTTCTTTTTCTTTTTTGAAGGTTTGTATTGTAGATGCCTTGCCTGTAGGGATTGGAACGGACGTGGACTTATTTATTGACTGGTAGTGGTAACAATATACTGGTTAATCAATATTTACATTTTTTTATGCTAAATCATTTTCATTTGATGAAAGCTTGGACATATTCTATGAGGTGCATTCACTAATTACAATAATAATAATAATAATAATAATAATAATAATAATAATAATAATAATAATAATAATAATAATAATCTCTAAAGAGATAATATCGTGCTTACACGTGACATGCTGATATTATGATAAAATAAAATAAAAGGGATAAAAGTGCAAGGTCCGGCCAAGCTGCAGATGAAAAGATAATTTTAGGCGGGAAGGAAAAAAATGACTCATAAATTTCACACACTAAAATTAAAGTGATAGGAGAGAGCAAGGCATTACGGAACAAGAAAACAAAATAGTCTTGGACGCAACTGAATCAGCTCCCTTAAGAGAAAGCAAGGCATTACGGAACAAGAAAACAAAATAGTCTTGGACGCAACTGAATCAGCTCCCTTACCCTTAAGTCAGTCATTGGTGGTTCCGTATCATTATTCTGGACATCAGCCACAATTTTTTTTTGGCTTTAATTGCTTGTTATTCATGTTAACCATTCTTCAAATATTGGCCCCTCATTGGCTAAATGCCTTTCCCAATCAGTTAGAATTTTATACTAAACCAAAAACTCATTCTTCTAAAAGATGTTACTATATATCTGATCAAATAGCAAAGACACCTAAATTAAATCAAATCAAATCACCTGTAAAATATAAATTTTTAACGCAGTTCATTCCTAGAATGCGGCGAAATATTGAATTGGGAAATCCCAAATTAGTTGGGTATGAACGAACATATTTTTCCTCGTGGAGCAAACATCCTCAACAAGAAAATAAAGTATTGTTAATTCAATTGAGGTTTGAGGAAACAAATAATACTCTAAACCCCAAAGAGTGCTACTAATGCTTGCATGTCATTTCTTTTTAATAGTATACCGATATTATCAAACCCCAACCCATCCACCTAGGTTTGTCAACCCAAATACACGGACAATGCCGATGCACCAAACATGCGGTAGATTGCATATCATTTTAATAATGATGAAAAAAGAATGGGCTAAGTGCTAATTAGTGTCGCATTCTCCATAATTTTTACTGCCTCCTGATAGAATATCTCTAGGACAACGCAATTTTTCCTATGCTAAGATTCTTTTCTTTTGCATTTTGGTTATGTAAGGACTTTTTTTTTTTTATCTTATACTCATGTTAGTAGTAATGGCAAGGGCTGTGGAGTTCTAATCTTATATAGTAGACTCCTGCCTAGGGTGAACTCGTATTCAGGTTTTTGGCTTCGCTTGTGTGGTTTAAGATATTTAATGAATTATTTTTTCCGACGAAAAAGGGGTAGGTCACAACTCACATGTTCAGGCTGGGATCCACTGTCAAGTTTGTAGTAGCAGGCTACGCAAGAGCAGGCATTTTCATTAATGCTGCTTGTCTTTTAGGAAAAATCTTGTCCCTTATATATACGTATGAAACACTTGGCAGGGACAGATGTTTGTTTTCACGGTTTCACAACCAACATATGCCCTGCACGCCAAACTTTCCAGTCTCAGCATCCAAATTAGTAAGAAAATAATCTAAAAAATTCCAACTAAGTCAAACGGGGAAAATTTGGGTGGGGGAAATCTGCTGCTACTTGATGTATGTTTTTGTCGGAGTGTTTCTGTTCCCTTTGCCACCAATAAGGGACTGTCTTGTACATTTTGTTTTGATTCTTCATAATTAATAATACATCATCGATATATATATAAATGGTTCTATATGTCAAAATAATTTTTAAACATCGTACTTATTTAATATGAAAATATTTTCATGTTAAATATTAAATTATCGTGCTATATTTTATACAGAAATAACCTACTTATAAATCATAAAATACAAAATTGGCTTCCGGTTAGATGGAAACAAAAAATCAAGAGTTGCATATAATGAGTATGACATGATAAATTTTACAAAAATAAACATTTGATAAAAAAATGTTTCTTGGTAAGATTTATGCTCGTTATACGGGTTATTACTTATTTATAATTTATCTATATTATATAGAAGTAATTAAATGATAGATTATCTTCAAAACTATTTTTCATTTCTTGAAAAAGATCATAGTAAAATATAATCTTATATAACACATTTTGACAATACTGATAATCATGATGTAGCACTAGGTGTCAACTTGCTGATTATTACAACTTCTAAATAATTAATTTACTAACAAATTATTTTTGGTTCATATTTAAGTCTATAAGAAAAATATACTGAAACGCCCCGACCCGTATTTACCGTACACAGTAAATACAGGCCGGAACTGTGACGACCCGGCCAATCAAGGCCCAGCATACAGTGTATATGACAATAACTCGGGCTCAACAGCCCATAATAATAAACCACAATAATAACTCATCACGGCCCAATGGCCCAACAATGACAAAGTATGCACAGCGGAAGACTTAAAACT